>WBMY01003777.1:1106981-1260688 GCA_013397315.1 Donacobius atricapilla
AAAAAAAAAAAAAGAAGAAGAAGAAAAACATTCAAAATCAGGGTTGGCTCTTAACTCTGGAGGCAGAGGGGTCCATCTCCCTTGGGACGACTCCTGTTGGCTGCACCTCTCCCCCACTGCCCGTCCAGGCAGAACCCAGCCCAGCCCCCTCAAACCATGACTGTGTCCAGGCAGGAGCCACAGCTGGATTTGCCTCTCCAGGGGTGCAGAGGTTTCTGTGGCCCAGCAGGGGAATGTGAGAAGCTGTGCTGGAGAGCTCAAAACTCCCCCAAACTCAGCTTTGCTCACAAGGCAACTGGTGAGAATTTGTTGTTGATCTCTGCGCATGCCCCTCTGTCCCTTGGTAAAAACAGTGCATAGAGCAAATCTTTGTGTTGAAAACCAGAAAACGAAAGCTGTGTGGTCTTTTATCAGACTTTTTCCCCAATTCTTACATTCTTAGTATCAATGTCATAATGAAGAATTTATGCTATTCTTATGGTGCACGATTTTTCTAACCCTACAACTTTTTTTTTTTGAGATTTCCCACCAGCTTTGCAGCGTTACAGCTGCCTTTTGCCAAAATTATTTTTAAAATGTGGAATTGAAATATTTTAATCTCTTAAAAACCTTAATCCCATTAACATAAAAATCAATTCCCTTTTTGCTTTAATGAAATGGTTTGTAAAATTGAATCAGGAGCTAACTTGCTGTTCTGCCATCCTCTTCCTTCTTCCATCTCTAACTTAATTTCTCCTTCCCATAATTTTTGGATCTCTTTCTCTGCTCAGGGTAATTGTGGTAGGTACAAAAATGTACCTATCTCTTGTGATAAACAAGCTGAAATCTGAGCCATCAGAGATGGGATTTTATACCCCGGATTTCTCAGACAGGACTCCAAAGACACGAGGATTGAGAATTTCACCCTTCAAAATCACATTTGGAAAATGAGAGCTGGGGCCAAACCTCTTCCCTGGGAATGCTGCTACTCAGCAGCTGGGAGCCAGCTCTGAAATCAAGGTCTTTTTGGAAAAAGCCAATGGAAACGGGCAGATCATATTTCCAAGAGTGATCATCTGGCTGCCCAAGGCTACTGAACAGATGGGGAGGTTCTAGCCCCACATGTGCGCGTGACCAAGCTGTAACCCATAAACCTCCACTGGCAGAAAGCTCCACCAGAGCTGTAAAACCTGGATCAGTAACTTCCTTAGGTGGCTGATTAGCAGCGTGTCAGTAGCAAGACCTTGCAACAAAAGTGATAAGTGACAAATTGGAGGAGTTTTACAGTACTAATGCTTGTTATTGCTTCTCACAAAATGTTACCAAGCTTACAATAATCTTTACACTTTCAGCAAAAATGTGAACAGTATATTTGAATATATCAAAAAGAATTAAAAAAACATTTCACAAAAAACATTTGTTGCCATACGAAAGTCTTTCAGCAATAAATGCCCACACCAGTATTTAAACATTGTTAAAAGTATAATGATTTGTACTAATAAATTATGCAACAAGAGAGGTAAACAAAATAAAATTACAGTATAGCTCTCCATGTTCCTCCACCGAGCATCCGCAGCTCTCAGAAGCTCCATTTTAGATGACTAATTAAGAAACTGATATTTTCAGAGCAACAAAAATAAAAGCTTTTATTTGTTCATTTGAATATAAAACAGGCGTTATCACAGATGTACAAAGCGTACTGGTGGTTTAACATACAAGAAGGTTGCTGTCCTTTGCACATAAAAATTTTTGTTTGAATCTGTGATTGGCTGAGTTACATGAATTTCTCTAACCAGTCACCACACTCTATGAAATAACGCTGCTAACATTCAACTGATAAAAGGGACAGTCTTCCCTTGGGTAAAGTGTCAAGCAGGATTAAATATATATAATAAACAAGCACCATGAGGAATCTGCTCCTGTTTGATTAGTTTTGTGTTTAAATGTTCATTGTGTACCCTCTCTTTTTGTGCATGTGCATCGAGTTGATTACATGGTTTTGTCTGACTCCAAAAGCACAAGGTCACAAGACAAACATTTTATACATTCTCATGAATGGTTTATCTACAGTACAGTTTCTAATACAGAACAATCCTTCTTTATTGCTCAGTCTGATGGCGCTTAAATGTTTCCTTCCTTTTGCTTGCACAACAAAACCAGAAACTCAGTTTATCATTTCTCTTAACTCAGGATTTAACAACCACAGATGACAGGTTGCAGAAGAGAGCTGTTATTAACTGCGTTTCACAACTGCATTGCAGTTCTTTTATTCTCTACAAATGCAAAGTTGACTTCGTGAAGGTTAAAGTGATGCTTTGAACGACAGCGAGATTTGTTTTGCAGTACTGAGATCAGCAATAGCAGGACTTCACAAGTTAGTTCACACACTGCAATTATGTTTGTAATCAATCAACATCTTGTCTGAAACCTTACAACAACTTGCCATTAAGAACAGATTTTATTCTTTTTAGGGAGCAGAAAATGAATTTGACAAAGTATGGGATTGGTCTGCAGAGCATGAAGAGGGCTATTCACAGGACAGTGAGGGCGGAAAAGATGGCCTGAAAGAAAATGCGTCTGACGTGGCGAGATGCTCTGTACTGTACATGCAGACTAAAACGTCCCTACCTTTTAAAAAGATTTTTAACACCCAGCATTGAGACTCCCTTATACGTGATATAAACATGATAACATTTGCCCTGCAACAATCTTAGTCATGCATATCCGGTAATGAGAGCCAGCACATGAACGTCGTTTGGGACAAATAAGAAAAGCATTCTTGGACTGCAGCTGGTAAATCCCACTCTTGATCACAAACAGGTCAATTCAGTTACAACCACATGAAGGAAGGGGAAGGTTTTAAAAAAGGGGGCATGGGGGGGCAGGGAAGACAACAGAACCGGGGAATCAAACCCCTCTTTTCTCCAAAGGTAGTAAAATGAAGGCAGCTGTGATGCATGTTTTCCTACTCTTCTCCCGTGATGGCCTCAGGCTGGAGACCACGGGACTCCTCCGTTCCTTAACCAGGCAGATGGGTTCCTCTGATGTTTTAATGGTTCAGGGACTAGTTAGCAGATGCACAATCCGTGCCAAAGGGTGGTAGTGACTGTACGCTCCTCTCCGTTAAGGAAAAAATTAAAGACCATCGAAACAATCGTTTCCTGTAAATGTAAACTGGAAGCGTTGGCCACCGAGCTACGTGTCCTAGCTGAGAGGCAAATTGATAACTGTGCAAAAAACCCCAGAATTTTTCCTTATAGCAGTAAAAACACCAACTAAAACAATGAAAAAAATTGTGCAACAAAGTTCTGCAGCTAGACAACAGTGCTATTCCTCAACCTGCCTTTTCTAAGTCTAACAAGTGTATGCACATGCCAGCACGAATATTTATTGTTGCCTCCATGGCAAAGAAAAGAAAATTATTGTAGTGCATTTTTAGTCTTAAATTCACTCACTGCCTTAAAGGCAGCAATAATTTCACTTGCTGGTATCTAGAGGATTCTTTTTGACAGGGATACTTAGCAATCCAGGATTGCTTTTTTTCTTTTTCAAAAAAATTTGTGAGTAACATTTGATTATCTACAGTGGGAGACACCATGCAAGTGACAAGTACTGCATTTTAATCTTTAAAATCTTTTGTCATTAGTGAATTTATATTCATATATATACATTTGATGTGATACTATCCACTCAAGATAATACAACACTTTGTTTTTATATTAGCAAACATTTCAAGAGTTTAATATTCTTGAATGTTTCTTCTCTTTTATACTTCTAAAGAGATCAAAATAAATTAAACGTTTTGTACATAATTACAGAAGAAGTAGTTAACTTATTTTATCTTTTTAGTTTAGTACAAAGATATTTGCAAGCTCATTGCCGAAATACACCTTTATTTATAAATTTCTTCCATTCTAACGCTAACAGCAAAGGCTCTTTGGCCTTTGGGCTTTCAGCATCTCTGACAAAGCTGCAAGATTTCTAATTGAAAGGTGCTACTTTGGGTTTTCTCCTCGTACCACTACATATTTTCCTAAGATGTGGGATCTAAAATGGCTTAAGTTAGTAATGGATCTGTATTCATCAGCTTTTTATGACATATTAAAACAAATGAAGGAAACAACTATTTGTATTAGTATGCAAATTGTTTTAAAATAATCCATTTGGAGGGCAGAATAAAAAAAAAATCTACTTCAGCTTACTTAATGTAAAATACAAAGCCACATTTACTCAAAAAGCAGTATTGTCCAATAAGCAAAAAAAAAAAAAAAAAGTTTAAAATGGGCTTTTCCAACACACTGAAGGGCCTTACCCCATAGTCCTTCTTCTCTAAAATTTAGTGGTAAAAGAAAACATTTCACATTATATTTCCTGCCAATCGTGACTGCTTTGAAAAGTCGTAATAGAAACAGTTCCATTCTGATGAGTGTCAGCATCTTATCTGCACACTTTTTTAGTGGACACAAAAAATTTTATACATCTATAGTAAAGTCCATGGAAGCTTTAAGGTACAAGACTACATGTTGTAGGCCACATAGATGGGATCTAGCTGGTCTGCCAAAAATCCATCTCGTAGGTGCATACGTTGTTTCTCTCCACGGGAGTTGATAGGAATTACACCAATGTCCACAACCACCACCACCCCTACAATCAGATAGTGTTCCTCCAGGACCACGTTGGTGACCAAAGGAACAAGGTCCAAAGCTTCTTGCTCAGATCCATCCAGCTCAACTACAACGACCAATAAATTTGTCCAGGTAAACACCGCACTAGAAAAAAAGAACAAAATAGTATTAGTTGTGGTTTTTTTCACTCGTTTCGTTTTTTATCCCTTTTCTTGCACCTTGGTTACCTTTTGTTGCAGCTCCTTGGACTCATTCCATGTGCTCAGGACAAAGTGTAAACAGCAAGAGAGAACACGCTGCAGGCAGGGGCAGAACAGCCCCATGAGCTCCCTCTTTAACACTGCTGTAATTTTAAGCATCAGGCTGAACTTTACAGCAACTTGCCTGTCACAGAAGGAGGTAGTAAGACAGCATGTGGTTCCCTCTGAAGCCAGGGAAGTGCCACAGCTCTGCTGTGTTCATGGAGTGATGTGTGTGTGGAGGTGTCTTCTCCGGGGTTTTTGAAGAGCAGCCCAGAAAACAAGGAGGTTAAGAGAGGAGGCACCAAGAAGAACAACAGGAGCATGGGCTGAGCTGAAAGGTCTGTGGGATGAGCCCTGCTAGTGAGGGGGTGTGGAGCCCAGGGAAGGCACATGGCACAGTGCAGGCAGGCAGGGGCGCCCGGGGAGGGGCACCCTCCCTGCACCTCCTTGGCAAACACGGCCACGCGCCTTCGGGAATGGGCTGGCTGCTGACCAGGCAGGTCAGAGATCAGCACAAAAAAGCTGCAATTCTTCTGGACCAATTGGTTTCCACAGAAATAAGGCTGAATCTCCATCTGTTTTATTTTGTCCATGTTATTTCTGTTGGGTTTAAGGGGACAGGAGTTTTAACATTCCTGATTAACAGTTGAGACGGTGAAGGGAACACCATTATCCCCAGTAGCTCCTCTTTGCTAAAAGAACTTTCTAAGACCCCAAAGTTTTGGTTAAGCCTTAGAGCCAAAGATAGTAAATTTTGGGTTCTGCTACCTAGGACCATTTCTGAGTAAGGGTAATGCATTTATCCTTCCAAATACAGAGGCTGGGAGGGTATCAAAGCCTGGTGTATGCTTCCATCCAGAGCAGTTTTACAGCTTCCCTCCATCCTCCTCCTCACATCTCCAGTCTCGCACCTCATGGGAGCTCAACACAGCTGAGCCACAAAGAGCAATCTCATTCTTCCTATCAGGTGTTTAAGACACTTCTTCCTCTAGCTTATTCCACAGAATAAATAATAATATTCTACACATGTAAGGCATACATCAAGCCCTGTACTTTACTCGCCTTTACCTCACAAAATCAGGGGATAACTTCCCAGAACTGTCTTGAGCATAAGCATCTGAAAGTCAGAATATATTATGTACATAAGCCATCTTCAAAAAGAGCTTCTTACCCTAAGGTCAATGCTTGATTGAGACAGACGTGCACTGTTTTAGCCTCTTAAGACAGCTCTGAAAATCGATGTACTGTGGAAACATATCTTACTTTGCTCAAAAATTAGCTATGAAAATGTGCTGTATGTTGATGCTTGACAGAATGGATTTTAGGAGAAAAGTACCTAACTGTTAAAAATATATTTTTTTTTTCCCGGTCCTGCCAAAGTACTATTTGATTGAATTCTTATGTGCTTATTGATCTGGAAAACTAATGAGCAGCCAAAGCAAGGATGAGAAGGCCCCTTTTGACTTAGTACTGCTGTGAAATGAATTTTCATTTGCAATTATGCTTTCACAGACATTCTAGTAAGTTTTGATTGATGCTGAATATTAACAAAATGAAGTATCAATCTGCACAGGTGACCATCTCCAGAGAGGTCTTGGAATTTTTATCGATTGCTGTACAAACATCTAAAGTAGTATTATATATATTTTAACACAAAAAAAATGAGGAGGTTAATTGAAATGTAAGTTAGCATTTGAAACCATGCCTGGAAACTACTAGTTAGTTTGTTACTTGGGAAAGCAATTAATAGCAAGATTCAGGAGTAGGTCCCGAAAATATGGCTCAGAATAAATTAGTTTGTCTGAATTCATCAAACTGATTCCCCAAATTTTTATGAAGCTCCTATTAAGTCCTAAAATCAGCGATACTCCCAAGAGGCTTCAATTTAATTTAGAACTCATTTCATATGTCATGGTTCTAACTCACTGGTGATCACTGGAAGTAAAAGGAAATATTGCTTTTTATGTTATTACTGGTTGAGATGAAGATACATTAGCCAGTGTATCTCTCTTATGCATACAACTTTCTAGCTCTGATGATAAAAAAACCCAAATGAAAAAGCCAGGGACCAGGAAGGCTGACCTTTCCTTAAGAAATAATCGAGTCACAATAATCAAACCATGCCAAATAGATGCAAAACAATCAATGCACTGAGCCTGGAATGGCCCTCCTGCTGCTTCCATGTCACCAAATGCTACAGGAAAAACAAGGAAGTTGTAAAAACACCTCCAGGGAACAAAGTTCCTAATTGTTTTCTTCTCCAAATACCTTGTGTAGCTTTGTGTAAAATTTGCTTCTAAGCAAATTCCAGGAAGCTCTGTTCTGTTCCTCTTTTGAGACTTTGACATTTAAATAAGTCAACCATGTGCTTTAATTAAAACACATACATTAAAGCACATACCACATTTTGTGGTATTAGAAACACTTTCAAAATGCACAGTGCGGGTTTACATCACAATAAAACCAGACTGTGCCACTCTTTCACGTATTATGTATTGAGACACAGGAGGTCCAGGGTCAGAGGTTGTTGATTTTGTGCTAAAATTTCTTAAGAGACAAGAATAATTTTAAATGACCTTTCAGATCTGATCCTCAATGACAGAAGCTGCCCAGCAGGATCCCATGTCAGTCAACGAATCCCCGAGTCCCTCAGTGGCGTCCAGTGTTACAAAATGAGCTGCTTTTCTCAGAGGCTGTTTTTACAAGCTATCAACTGGACATACCCAGCACCTTCTGTGTGCAACAGGAATTAATGCAGTTAAATCCTTAACAGGGCATTGTAACCAAAACAAGAAAAGAGGCTCATGCTCCTGTCCACAGAAAGGGATATACAAATTATAAATTAAAAGAAAAAAAGAGTTAGCTGGCTATTATTTTGTCAAGGGGTGTTTCACAAAGACAAAAGGAGGGTCTCTAAGAGAAGCTGAAAAAGAAGTTACGTGAGAGAAGTCAAGGACAGTCAGGACAAGGACAAGGACTGTGAATGAAACTTCCATGATGGTTATTTGGCAGAGCATTGTGTAGGAAAAGGCTGGCAACTGTGAGCAAACCAGACACTGTCACTCTGAATAACTGTATGTCCCTTTTCTGCAGGGACCACATCCAAGACACATCTAATTCATCAGCAATCTCTCTTTTTGAGGGAAAAATAACCCTGAAATACTGGCCTTAAATATTGGCCTTCGGGCAAAGGGTAGCAACAGTACAGTGTTTTCTGAATTCTCACTCCTGTGCCTTGTACACTATCACCCAACTACAGGGAAGAGTTAAGGTACTGAGAATTATCTGCATATACTTCTTGCAGAAATTCAGTTCCATTTTTCTCTGGTCGTTCCAGCTTACCCCCAACCTTTTTCCTGTTGCCACTTTCTCACTCAGGAATTTCATGGTTGTGGAACAAAAAGGATCCTCAAACAGATGCTGCTGAACACAGCGATTTATGAATCTATGGCCGTCTTATAATAGAGTAGTCCTTAAACAGCTTGATCTGAAAACTTTCCATCCCCGGCTGGTACTGATCCGACACATTTTTAAGGGGAATTTCATGACATCCTTAAAGTGTTCATACTGGTCTATATGAAGGCACAGAACCCAGTTCCCTGTGTAATGCCTGTCTGGGACAAGACCATGCCAGCAGTGATGATGCTCAGTGGAGGAGGCAATAAGGCAAAACCTCAGTTACAGTCAGCCAAGCAACTAATTGCATTCATTTTAACTGATATTTAAGAAAAAAGCAAAGTCTTTTACTAAAGAAACCAGTTCAGCTGCTGTGCTTCATTCATTATTAAGCTTCTTGCTCCAGGCCACACCTCTGCAGACAGGATTGAAAAGAAAAATGCACTAAATTGCTTCACTCATTGCAACAGATTCATTTTGGTTGAAAGGTGAATAGTTGAGCTGAGGTTTTATCAAAACAAAACAACTACCTGACTGAGTCTTCTGATGCAAGAATAATGAAAAGCAATTTGTGCTCATGTCAGCTTCAAGAAATGATTTCCTGCTGTGTACATCTGAGGATGATACATTGATTAAGACAACATCATTATTAACTCATCGATTTACTGCTTCAATTTCCATTGTGACCTTGATTTGATCACTGCTTCATTTATTAATAACCAATTCAAAAATAACAGTGTGCTCACTAATAAAATTTATTAGTGTGTTCATTTATTTGAAATGTTTGCTTGCTTACTCCTTAAAAAAAAAAAAAAAGAAACATCCTGAATGAACTTATCAGAAATCAGTCCTTTCTGATTAAATCTGTTTGTGAAAAGTTTCGTCCTAGGGACATATTTGCAGCTGGGTTATAAATCCTGTGACCATCCCAACAGGCCGTTTCCTGGATCAATTGCAATATCCAAGGAAAAAACCCAGACATTATAGATATTTCAGCTTTTTATAAGGGCCCTGGAGTTATATAATCCTTACCATTCTGTGATGCTCTTGTGTGCTCTAATTACAGAGGTTTCAATATCGATCGGATGGTACCTCATCCCTCGCAATTCCATGGCTTCATCTAATGCACCCACCACATAAAGTGCATCATGGCGTTCTGGTGATAAGGGATAAAAAAAAAAGAGAAAGATTCTATTCTCCAGTACATTAAATTATAGAAATGTTCACTCTGAGAATTAAGTAAAATAAGTACAATGTAAGTTATCCTTGAATTTCTGAAACCTCGAAGTGATTTCCGAACTAATGAGCATTTTCCATTACTGAAGTGCAATGCAGAGCAAAAAACAGAAGAAAGGAAGGCAGAAATACTGTTCCCATTTAAAAAGTCAAAGGCAGAAAAATCTTTATCCAAAGACAGTGGCATAATTCCTGTTTTCCTCCCAGGTAGATGCAGAACAAATTCTTTTTTTTTAAGGCACACTGAACGGACAAGATGTTCCTTGTTTCTCTCTGTTTTTTCAAAGAGAAAGAATAGACTTGATTCTAACAGTGTGGTTGATGTTCTTTCAATTGCTTTGAGATGGTCACTACAGATGCTTTTGATCTATTACAAAGGTGTTTATCAATAAACTAAAAACATGCTATAGCTAGACAGCAAATTGCTTATTCATGTAACTTAAGCATAGCACTTTTATAGCCCATATTTTTTACCTACTGAAGAAATAAATTAGGCTGAAATTACACTTTTTAAAAGATACTAGGCTGAAAATAAACAATTACATGCTAGTCATAAAAAAAAATTTGCTAACAGACTTAAAAGCAGATAATTGACTCTTTTGCATGAATTTGGAGAGTTGTGTGGTGGTATTGTAATGACAATATGAGGTTCACTTAATAAAGGGCTGAGAACCTTCTGCAGTGGGAGCTAAAAGTAGGAGATTGGAGCAACTCTTCATTAGGAGAATACCTAAGCTATTTGACTGTGTAAGTTGCAATGTCCTCAGAGAATCCTGAATTTTCTCAGGGTTGGGCTATCATTATGAAATGAAAAAAGCCTGTGCAACCCAAAGTAAATCTCTTCAAAAGGTGTCAATATAAGGACATGGCAGCAGGCCTAATCCACAGGGACTGCCAAAACATTTTCAGATTTCATGAATTCTTTCTTTGGCTGAATAGCAGCTATTCTAATGGCCCCTGGGATCACTTCTGGAGGTGCTCACAGTGTTGCTGGAAACCTGACTTGGCCAACAGCCTCCCCCGGCCAGCTCAGCCACAGCCAATTGTGGCGGTGTGCTCCTCAAAAATCACGGAAAAAACATTTTCCCAAGCACAGACTTTATGTGCCTGGCAGCACTGGCTCCCTTACATGTGTACAAGAGACAAGGAACCTCATTAAAACAAGTAAGAGAATCCTGTACCTTCCTGATAGAAACCCAAACACCCTATGGCATGTCTTGCAGGCTACTGCTTGTGTTACATTTCAGCAACCAGCCCTCTGGGATTAAAGACAGGAAAATCTGAGGAAAGGACAGCTCCTGTGATTAGGTTTATAACAGAGGCGATCACAGGAGGGACAGGGCTGAGACTCCCACCAGGCTTTTTCCACCTGCACAAATGCATTCCTGGGGACACAACTGCCACAGCAAATTATGGCAATTTCAGCTGTATTTCATATTTTTCAAGCTGAAGCACTGGGTATATTAACAGTGCCAAAAGGTCACTGGTGAAGGGGTTTTATAATAGCTGAGGTACAGCAAAGGAAAAGCAACTCTTTCAGCAGGGAAATCTTGCCCTCTGATTTATTTTCTGATTATTTTAACTAAGGGGTTTTTTGCAGTTTTACAGGTTTCGCAGATGGAGCGTAGCCAGAGAGGCAGGGTCACCCTCTAAATAATTCAAATTATTTGCATAGACCTAGATAGTGAGAAACATCTTACCTCCATTTGCATCTGTGAGTTCTGTTCTTCTCAGGAACCCCAGATAACCAGTTCTTGCCCAAATAGTCTGTGTGTCTCCAAAGCTGAGTCTTGAGTTAAAATGATCTGATTGCAAAGATTCATCTCCATAGATGGTAAAATACCCACTGGCATTGTGAGTGCTGTGAACCCATATCTAAGTTAAAAGCAATTATACTGGTATTAATTAAAGTAGCTTTCGAGAATGCAGCATTATTGAAAATTCTTGATGCAAATATTTTTAGTCATAGCTAGATAATACTAAAAATGTCTTTTAACACTGTTTCTGAACCTATAACTGACCCAGTTTTAGCACAGGGACCCCAATCTACTTTTGTTGAAGTTGCAGGGCAGCTCTGAGCCTTGCCAAGTTCCTCACTCCTGGTTCAGTGCATTTACCCCAGCAGAACATCCTCCATGAACACCAGACAGACAGATTATTTTAAAGGGTGAGGCCAGGGACCTTCACCTATGGAGAAGGATTCATTCCATCGAACTGAAAGCATCATGGAAATTTTTACAATTTCAAATGAATGAACTCTTACAGAAACTCACAAATTAGACTGTGGTTTTAATTATGAGCAAATATGTTCTTCATTTTTGTTAATTAGATTTTTAACTGCTTGAAAAATAACATTTTTTTTCTCACTCTAGAAACCTAAAATAAATTCGAAAAACATATAGTCTTGCTCAGCTCAGCTAATGAGAGTACTTCAGTGCAATGAAGCACAATGATTATGGAGAACAGCTCAAGAAAACCATCTAGCTGAAATTAGACTAATCTATAAACTTACTTTTCATGTAAGCTTCCATCAGAATTAAGTGAAGCACCAAGTATAAAATACAGTTAGCAAAATCAGATTTTTTTAACTTGAGCTATTACTATTTAGAAACAATTTACTAACAATTTAAATAATGACACAAATATCATAATCCACACTTTATAAAGATCAGTAGAATTCACTATTTTCTTAACTGGGCATTTCATAAGATGTATCATTAGCATGCACAACCATAGCTTTGTCTCTGCAACTTAGTCCAGAGCATACAAAGTTCAGGTTCTCATGACTCACCTCACCAAGATGAGAATCTCCTAAGGGTCCCTTTGTTTCTGGATTAGCAATAATGATACGTACTCCTGGGAGGATCTATTGGAAGAAAACATGAGGCAGTAAGAAAGCAAGGTACCACCTTATGCAATTGTATGCTGACAATTTGTCCCCAAAGAACCTTCATTACAAACTACAAGAAACCCTTAAAAATCCTTAAAAAGTTAAAGTAGATTATAGTGCGAAAAACCAAAAGAATTGTCCATAGATATGATAAATCCTGAGATAACTGGGAAATGTGACAAAACTGCTTCTCTTTGTGAATGCCGTTTGTATTGGTTTGCCATGAATGGTAAAAACTAATTAGTGAGCTGCTTTAAAACTGACAGCCAGGTTGGTCAATTGGATACAAGTGCACACCTCTGGGACACAGGGCTTAAATACAGGTGGGATTTTGGAAAAGCCCTTTTATCCCTTCGGGCTTGCCATGAGGTAACATCGAGAGGGGGGCAGCAGCAGGGCCCTGTTTAGGTCCCACCATCCCTGGGGCCGGGCTGGGGCGGCCGTGCCGGGGCTGAAGCCGAGCTGGGCCCTGAGCCCAGCAGATGCTGGCACAGAAAGGGGAGCCACGGCTGCTGACATCCAGCCNCAGTGAAGAATGAGAAATCCTTTGTTGTGGAGGTGTGCATCTTTAAAAGGTGAAACCCCATGTGTAAGCCCACAGCCCATATGCAGCCATAGGAAAGGCTACATTCGGGAAACTCACAAATGCAGATTCTCAGATGGGCTGCTTTTGTGGGAGCTGGAAGCCACAGACTGTGTCTCTTGTGGAAAGTTACCAGAACAGAATCAGGAGGGACTTGTCTTTCTCAAAGACTGAATGAAAGACTATTTTATAAGTGGTACTGACTTAGAGTTCTGATTTTCTGTCTCTTTACATTGTTTTGTGGAAAAGCAAACTGTTGGTAGGGGGGGAGAGGAGTGCTTTTAAAAAGGTTTCATGTTTTTTTTGTTCACCCTTTAGTGTATGTTAATAAATCTGTTTCTATCTCTAAGTTAAGCCTGTTTTGCCTTTCTTCTAATCCTATTCCATTGTGGGAAGATAGACCACTACACTAAATTTAACAAAACAAATCCGGCAAATGTGAAACCACTACACTGTTCCTTCAATAAACCTCCCCAGAAATCAAATGTTCACCTGCAGAACAAAGTCTGACCAAATGGCTCCTGTCTCTATGAGAATACACAGTAGGATAGGAAAAACCCCAATGAACCTTTGGCCTGAAATAAGGAGAAAGCCAGAGGCATCATGCAATCTCCTGGAATAATGACCTGCCAAAGACAAGCTCTCCTCATGTAATGGACATTCCACAACTAGAGGGATGGATATTGAGCCCTAGAATAGAAAAGGGAACCTCCTGTGACCATGAGTGTCTGCAAAGGCATGGACAGAAAGCTTCAGATGAGCACCCACAGCATCAGAGCCTGCCCCTATGTCCTCAGCCTGTCCCCACAGCCGTGCCCCAGCAGGGACAGTCCCTCTGCAGGTGGTCAGTACAGCCATGGCCATCTCAAAGCAGCTCTCACTGGAGGTGGGCTCTACATTGATGGAACTGTCGGCACCAGCACCACATTTGTCAGCTGCTTCAAGAATGGCATGCAGGGGATGAAATATGTTCTTTTTGCATAAAAGAAGGAATTGATTTCTGAATAAAAGAGTGAGGTATAGGTTCTGAGAGAGCAGTTACTGCCATCATGCTGTAATGTCAACAGTAAAGGAAGGACATCTATCTGCACACCTAATACTGCCTTCCCCAGTACTACATTAATGTAAAAATGAACAGAAATTGATATTTACTGAAAATATTGATTAAGTTGCACTTAAATCTTCTTTCAGTACTTACTTTTCCAGACTCCATAAGAGGTAAACTATGTGGAGATCCTCTTTCGACTAAACGAACTCTGTAAAATAATATGTATAATACATGGTTGCATTTATTTGCCTTTCATTAACATTTATTTCTAAAAGGAATGGTTAATGGTTGCAGACTTTAATGTTATTTCTGGAAGAGATGAAGCTTATATCCTGTGGAACATAATCAGACCCAATATGTAACATCAGTCAAAACTTACAGATGGGAAAATAATGAAAAAAAGATGTGTGTAAACATTTTCTTAAATAATACATTCTTCAAATGTAGTTGGTGCCTTTTATTTGTTTTTGACAGACTTTTGTAAATGGAATTCCATGCACAAATTTATTCATGACAAGAGGGATCTAAAATATTGATTCCCCACAAGAAAGTCATAAAAGCCAGGGCACAGACACAAAAGCATGTAAACTGAGTGAGCAACCACATTCCACAAGCAGCTGACAGCTAAAATCAAAATTGTATCAAAATAACTCATAACCTGGCCTCAACTTCAAATCTGCATTTGCAATCTTTTAATTATTTTCAATGGAGAGTAGTTGATAAACATTTTATTATTAAAAAAAAATCATTAAATGAAAAATGTTATTATTGCTGAAATCAGATCTGTTCTCAGAGTGTGACTTTCTGGTTGTCTCTCTTCTTTTTTTAGATAACTTATTTCCCCACTGAGTGAACTGGAATGTCATCTCTCCTTCAGTGGTATAATGGTGTGGAAGGAAATTTCTCATTTAACATAAGAAAAGTAGTCAGCAGGTTAGAATGAAAGAGACTCCCAAGTTCTAAAGTAGCTGATGATCTCAGCCAGTACATGGCAAAGAAAATTTGGCAAGAACTAGTTATTCCTGTACCCTAAGTAACTTAAAAGTTCTAATAACCATGAAAACCTTAAACTTCCCACTCCTGAACAATATCCATAATCCACTTAACCAAACTAAATCTGGACTTGGGTCTGAAGAGCTGTTCTTACTTATTTCCTCCGCTCAGCTCCGGGCATCAGAAAGACAAAATCCCACAATACAAGGTGCCTAAAAGCCAACTATGTAAAAGGTGAAGATGAAACGTCAGAAGACAAAAAAACAGACAGGAGCAGATGGGTGGAGACCTGGATCCTATTAAGCTGAGCATAAAACTGAGTCTGTTAGGAGCAGTACCAATA
Source organism: Donacobius atricapilla (assembly GCA_013397315.1). Classification (NCBI taxonomy): domain Eukaryota; kingdom Metazoa; phylum Chordata; class Aves; order Passeriformes; family Mimidae; genus Donacobius; species Donacobius atricapilla. The sequence continues at coordinate 1,122,317 of WBMY01003777.1, forward strand.
GATCTTTCTCGGACTGCTTTGAGGTCTTTTTATAGACAGAGCGTCACAGTGTTTAGTTTGGGAAAGGAGGGATGAGACACAGAGAGAACTCAACTAGAGGTCCCTTTGGAGAACAAAGCTTTAGCAAGTTCAGACCCTAAGCAGAAAGGAGATGGAAAAAGATCTTTCTCCATTTTTTTTCTTTTCCTTTCCCTGTTTCTTTGCTCCATAAGTCTTCTATAAAAGGTGAGACTGTTGAGGTCAAGGCAGGAATAGTGAACAGCGTTTTATCTGCAGTTCTGGGAAGTCTCTCAACCTTGATGAATGGGGCAGGGCTAAGCCCTGAGATACTGCACATCAGTGTGAACAGCTCCTCTCACTAACAGAAAGATAGAACCCAAACACCCAGGAATTTCAGACCTTTTTCCAAGCTGTGTTGAGAGGAAAAGGATGTAAAGTGCTCCACAAGGGGTAGGAGCAGGCACAGTTGGGCAGCTGCAGCCTGACCTACAAGGAATCACTTTTCAACACTTGTTCAAGTGCCACTAAACTCCCAGACCAAGCCTGAAGCACTGATTACCTCCCCTGTGTGTTACCTTTAATGTTATACTGCCCTTGTCTACACTGTTGTGTTACACGTGTACCACACGTCTGTGTTTTCTGTATTTCGTGCTGAGCCTCCCACCAGCTGAAAAGCAGCAGAGCCACCACTGGATTGATGGCAAACGCAGGGAAGCTACAGCATCCATTTGCTCATCCACAGACACAGACACGGGCCAGCAGAAATCCAGGCCCTGGGAGCCTCTCTAGAATGTGTGTGTGCAAGGCTAAATTAATGCTGCTCTATAAAGGGTACATCTACACCAGCCACACTTCTGGCAGCAAAAGGCAACTAAATGGCACACAACCACACAAATGGCAGCCAAATCCCAAGTATTTAGGAGTGTTCGGCAAGGGTTTTAAAAATAACTCTGTATATACTGAAATGAAAGCAAATATTGCAAAAAAACAGTTGCTACTAATGCCTATATATTTCTGCTTTCATATATATGTATATCTTTGTTCTGTAAAATCCACATTAGTCCAGAAATAGAAAATGTCTTTAACTGAGTTCCTCCAAACAACTGACATCTCCAGTCTTTCAACAGGTATTTGCAGACAGGTAGCTACTCTTGGAAGAAACAGTCATCATCTCACCCACTTGCTACCTCTTTTAACAGAGTTACTTTACAAGCATTTGTGAAATTGAGAAAATCTTAAGAAAAAAAAGACAATTTAGAAAACCTCGTCCACAAGCACTGTTGAGTGATGGTGTAACAAAGGTCAGGAAGCACTTTACATAATTTAAGATAGGTTTAAAGAGAATTCTATTTGGATAACAGTAGAGAAAACCTCTGGGCAGGAAAAGTGTATGTCCAAACTGTCCAGCTGCCCAGAGATACTGGTGGCCTTTGCTCCCTTCCTGTTATTAAGACATGCATCCATGAAGTGCTGCTGAACTCTAGGCCTAGCAAAAATCACAGATAATAAAGCAACATATTCAATAGTCAATGGTGTGACTATTGGAAATGAATCAAGTCATAATTCTGTCAATCCCCTCTTTGCTTTCAGCATCTGTGCTTCCCATCTTGTTCTTATTATCACTGGTGTATTCTTCTAGTTCCCTTCTCCACCTGTTTCATTTAACCTTGCCTGATTTTTCAGCACATGATGATCCACAGAAGGTGCAATTTCTCACTTTCCACCTCTGTTACATTTCTCCCACTCCGTGCTTCCCGCCTCACATCCCCACAGAGTTTTCAGGGCAGCACACTAAACGTAGAAAAGGCACTTCCTGGATGTTTTCTGTAAGGGCCTTTTTAGCACCCAAAACCTTGGCTCCCTTTCTGAAAAGTTTCTGCTAAGCTCACAATCCATTGGGGAACACACTGTTAAACCTCAAACAAATCAAAAAATAATAAAAAATATTTTGCCACAAAGATATCTCAAAAAATATAAGTAAAATATGACATTATGATGTTAGCGATTCTCATGTGCATTCTTAATTTTAAGTGCTTAATAGTCTCATTAACTCTACTGAGACTAGATCCTGTGAATAAATTATGAGCATTAGGCAATAATTTTTAAAATTAGTTTTATTGTGCCTCAGCATAAAATAATTCAATTGTTCCCACTCCTCCTCAAGAGATTTCCCTTTTTCCACTGACAACTGCAGACACAATTGAAAACATCTTTGCTTCCCTCTTGAGCAAACAGCATTACTATCAAGGTTGCTCCGGTAGGCAAACTAAAAACGCAGAGCACAGGGCCCATCAGACCCTTAGAAACAGCACCTCTGAAATACCCAGGTGATGCTGGCAAAGAAGCACACAGCTCCTTGCAGCTGCCCCAGGACAATGACAGCAAACCCTCTCTAAATTCACAGTCGTAACCCGCTCCAGGCAGCGCAGGTCCAGGAAGGGCAAGTCCTGATTCTCAGCAGTGCTCCGGAGTTCTTTGTTGGGAATGAAAACAATCTCTTACAAAGTGAGTACAGAGCCTTCCTGCTGTTTTCTTCTGCCGCCGAGCCTTGCTGGGAAGGGCAGAGGAGAACGTGGCAGTAGAGCCAGACTGGGCAAAGAGCCTGAAAATCAAGTGGATGGGAGAAAACACGCTGCCCTTGGGTGTGAAAGCTACTTTTGCACCTTCAGGTGGTTTGCAGCCAAGCTGAGAGGGAAAACATAAATGAGAAATCCAAAGTAGGGCAGACACAGAGTTTCTCCCCCACCAAAATGTCTCATTGGAGAGGGAAGACAGAAGATGTTTAGGGATCATTTTGCCATTGCAAAGCTATAACCAGGGATGATGCACAATGAAACTGTAATATTTAGACAGAACAGTACAGAAGAGTATATTTTTCATAACTTTTTTTTCCACTGGCTCCTAAGAACATTTTCTTAAAAAATTCCCTCCCTGGAGCTGTACAGTTGAGGAAACTGTTGCAAAGTCTGGTTCCTGGGATTTAAGGGGGAATGCAGCTCCACCCCTAGTATGTGCCAACTTCTTTTCTTGTTACAACTTAATATATTGAGCATATTTCATTTTCTTTAAATCAAACACTAACTATAGAAAAGTAGGACTGAAATCTGACTTCAGAACAGGAACTGGCCAACTATAATTAACCAGGCACTGCAAACACTGTGCAGCAAAGGGGTATCAAAATACAGAAACAATGTCTTTCTGCCCAACTATCTTACATGAAACTGAAAATTTTGTTTATGCTTCCTTTTAGATCTGGTTCATTCAGTGATGAAAACCCTCCAAAATACACTGCACAGCTTGCTAGTGCTTCACACTAATCAGAGAGTTTGTCAGCAGAGCTATTAACTCTTGCTTTGGGAATCTGCAGGGGCTGGCACATGCAGAGTGGTACTAAGCAAGACTACAGTGCCAGAACTGGGCAATCCTTCAGAGCTGGCTGTGCTGCTGCTCAGAGAGAGTTTAGATTCTGTGATTCTAATAGAGATGGAAAGAAGCTATGAGGTCATCCAAATCTTGCTCTCTGCCAAAAAAAAAGACTGCTCCCTGCAGTGCACTTTTGAGTGCTTTGCCTACTTCTGTTACTCTATTTCAAATGATGGGGCTCCTTCCACTTCCCTTCAGGGCTTATTTCTCAGCCGAATTTATTTCAAATCCAGGAACCTTTTTCACTCTGCAATGCTTGCCATGAACCTGTCTTAGCTTCCTCCTGTTATTTCTACCTCTCCACATCCAACTCAAAGGAGCTTTTCCCCAGTGCCCACATCCTCTTTCAATATAACTCAGCTGAAGAGATTACCTTTTACCCAACCACTCAGCCAAACCCCACATCTTGGACTTTTGTCTTTCCTTTATAGCCATTCCCCCAAGCTGAGCCATGGTAATTGCCCTCTTCCTCCTTGCCTGGTGCCAGCATCTTCTGTCAGCCAGGCTTGGGCACTGCACCTTCTCACATACATCATCTCCAGCTCTGATTTACCCTGCCTATCCCACCAACCCTTCCTCCTCTCTGGAGCAGTTCTCACACCATGTCACTTCACAGGCACGCCAGCTTGGAAGCCCAACTCTTTGGTTTCTTTAATACCAACTATTTTGCACTCTGATTTCTTTCAGTATCTGTTCTTGGATGCTGCCACTCTTGAAAACCTTCAGCAACAAAGCCTAGAGGAAACCAAATAGGATGTGATGAACATATAACCCAATGTATTTAAACCCCCTCCTTGCTCACAGTCTTTCTGTGGCAGAAAGCAACAGCCAGTGGTCTCATTACAGCCCTATTTCTTAAGTTTACCTACTGACCATCATCTTACATTAGAAGTTATGGTCATGGGAGAAAAGTGGATATTTTCTTATTCTGCAAGATATTGATGTTTTTGAAAATTTTTCTGTATTAAACTGGAACAAAGAAGTTAAATATCTACAGAAGTTGTAAATTGAATCTAAAACACATATGGTATGTCAGAAAAAGAGGTTATTTATGTTTAGTATCTCAGGGCATTTTGTTTTGTTCATGTTTAATTGAAATTAAATTTATTAACTCTCCAAACTGAAAATCCTTTAACCCACATCATGAGTAAAAATTAAAAACTTAATGCATTTTGAGCACTTTGAAAACTCTTCTTCCTTAAGCTGAAAAGAATTTGCCCAAACTGACTCTTCTGAATTCAACACAATGGTCTTTTACAGTAAAAAAAAGGCCAACGACTGAATTCATTAGAAACTGTAACCAAAAGGCATTTAATGTCAGAGACCTTTTATGTGGCTACATCCAGAGCACAGTGACTTCCCGGTTCTGACTCAAACCATTGAGAACCACTGCCATCAACACCACCTTTCAGATATATCAATGTCCAGTTTGAGATGGTGCTTGGGTAAGACTTTTGGTGGGAAAGGGCAGATGCAGCCTCTTCTCATTTTCTAGAGTTAGAAGGAGGGTGGGCACTGTAAGTAACAGTGGGATCCTGGTCTCTTTGACACTCAAGACTGTCAGTGTGTTTTGTCTTTACTTAAATAATAAAATGTTTTCTACATAAACGATTCCAGAATTAACAAGTCAACGAGGTCATTCTACCAAAAAAATGGATATATGGATCAAAGAACATAAGCTCTGCCTTCCAAAATGACAGTCAGGGTTCAAATAGCAAATTAGAAACAGGAAAATTGCACAGCTAGACACTTAAGCTGAAGGGAAAATGCAGATAATGAAGTTTCCTTGCATCATCCTGGTTTCCTCAGAGTAGTTTTTTCTTTTATCACATGATGTATTCAGATAATGAATAAATACAGCTGAGACTGAAAAAGGGACATCAAGATTTAGGCAAACTTTTACTTACCAAATGAACAACCACTGAACTGTCTGTATGCCTAGGACATATTTTAATCCTATTAATTTGATAATCAACAAGAATTAGCATGAAATAATTTCCTTTAGTGTAAAGGAATCCTTCACTATAAAACCAAATTACACTACATGTGCCAAATTCCCTGAGGTCAAAACTAAGAACTTCCAATCCTTCAGATGTCTGGACAAAGAAGCAGAAAAAGTTACACAATGATTTAAGACAGTTTAGAAAGATGCAAATGAATCAAAATGGAGCAGGAACTCTGGTTCAGGAAGGGAACACTCAAAGCTTCATAGATTATAAAAAGCAACAGCAATTATGTCATAAAAGATTATGAGAATATGTAAAAAAGGTAAATCATGTTTATGTTTGCTTTCAGTTTCAAAGTATTTTAAAATGTTCAGCTGTCATCGCACATTAAATTTGTTTAAATTAACTTTGCACATTGTTTAAAGCACAGTATACAGCTAATTCGAGAGAATGCAGTGGGCCAGGACTCTGGAGAATTTGGTCTCTCACCTTGCACCTCGAGCACCATCAGGTATAGCATCACCCTTCTCTGTGCTTCAGGTTCAGCTTTGCAAAACCAGGCATAAAGCTGCTCACAGATGTTATCTTTTTACTCAGATTACAAACCTCCCAGGACATGATGTTTAATTGTTTTTACAGCACTCTTCATAATCACAGTTGAGATCTGACAATTCTGTTTAATGTAATATGCTTTTTCTATTTTGTAACCCTTTGTTTTCCTAGTCCTAATCTCTAAAGAGATTTCACGTACAGGGAAAAAATTAATTATAATGAACTTGGGATCTAAAAACATCCTAAGCTAATGGAATTAGCTTATTTGTTGTTAACAAATGATGGAAATTATTTTAGCATGGCTAATTAAATATTTACGTTCTACATTCCCCCTGTGTAATCAAAGGTGGAATTTCTGAAATCAAGTAATTTTCTTTAACCAGTCCCTTTCTCTTGCTATAACCCCCAAATTTCCCACCACTAGCTGGCTCACCCTGCATTTTTGGGAAAGGATCTTCAGAAAGTTCTCCTTAACAACAACCAGGGACATTTCCTGTGCATGAACACCAACACATGAAGTTATTTTCTCAGTTCAATGAAAACTGCAGATGAGGACTCAGAAGGAAAGGTCAGCAGTGCCATGAGCAACAGCGCCTTGCACACCTGCAGGCACTGCAAAGGGACTGTCCTGTCACAGGAGACTCACTGGGAACAGTGGCTGAGCTTCTTGAGACTCCGCTTACGCAAGTTCATCTTCTGCTCACAGACACTTCCATTATGTGCCACACTAAAAAGGACAAGTTAGGCTTGAAGCAACGTATTAAGATCCATTGAAAGGAGCCATTTAAGAGGGAATTACATCTCTAACCAAGTTAGTGTTGTATCCTTATATAAATAAACGATGCCTTTACTATTCAGACCTCCCCTTCCCAAGTCTAACCATTCCTTCAGTTTTCCTTCAGCCAGAGATTTCACTGACAACAGGAGCTAAATGAGTGCCTGAGGCTGGCAAGCTGGAGTGGGTCCCAAAGGTGACAGAGCGCATTTCCCAGGGGGGACTGGCAGCACAGTACCCTGGGCTGAATTATTTCTCACAAATAACTGACAGTGTGTGGCATGGCAAAGGCCCTGTCCTCCTTCAAAGGCTGGCAAGGGAAGAGGGGAATAGAAAGAGGGATGGAGGGAAGAATTTAAGCTCCATCTCTTATGGCACAGCACAGTCCATGGTTAGGTTGCAGAAGCTACAAAGCCTTGTTCCAAATCTTACATATATTCATTAAGTGTTTCCCCTTCCAAAGCAGTTGCCTTGTGAAATGCCCTCTAAGGCAGCAGTGTGGGAAAGCTGCACATTTTGCTCTACTACTGAAACAGCAAACATACCCTATGCTGATCATTTGGCACTTTTAAAGAATCAGTGTTTAGCGTTCCATTAAGGCTGTATCCCAAAATGAAGGAAAGCGAATTGTTTCAGAATATGTTATCTGTAAAAATCAAATGCATAGTACATCCTATTTGTATAAAAAACAGAAGAAGCAAAATTCCATTTTATTAAGACATTCCTGTAACTGTACATCTAGACTCATGGCAAAGTCTGGGAGAGAGAAAGAAAGAAGTATGGCTTGTAGGTAAAAAAAAAAAGGAAGAATTTTTCATAACTCTTCCTCAGAAATCTGAGCAGCCAGCTTGTTTTATCTATTCCCAGCTTCCACGAGAGGCATGACTGAAAGAGAAAGACCTGTAATACCAGAGAAACTCAGTATACCTGGAAATGGGAAATCTTTTTTTTTTAACAGTGTCAGACACTCTTCAGGAATAAATATGTTGGTGTATTTTAATAAGTTGGAAATCTAATAATTTTATAATTTCAACGAAATTTTATAATTTCAGTGAAATTATTGTTACACTCAAAACCGGTTTGTAGAAAAAAAATGGAACCATTTTCCATCTAGTTCTTTTACTCAATACTTGAAGAATGACGTGCAGATGTTACTTGCGAACAGTAGCACAATAACTGTACAACTGCAGTACATCCACCTTCCTGGAAAGCTACAGCTTTTTGTTTTCCCTTTGTCTTTGTCTTACTTGGTACACAGGACAGTATTCTCTTTTCCCTCTGGGGAAATATAACTGGAATTTTTTGATTTATAGTTAAACTATGCTAAACCACATCCTCTCTCAAAAACCATATTTGGAGACAACTCTTATTGTCCTGTTCCACTAAAATCATGATATGCTTTTCTTTTGAAGATGACTTTATCAAGGTCTTGTATCAAGGGAGGAAATACTTCAGTGACAAGTCATCTTGCCTCAGAAAGCACAAAAATTACTTGGTAGGGCTCCCACCCCCCTAGTTCTTGGACATTTCTCCCTTTCTTCTGCCCTGCACGGAAGTCATGCTATGCCTGGAAACATGAGGCATCGTTCAAAGCTCTTTAAAAGGTACATTTACACATCTGGTTATAACTCCGGATCCTCATGCATAAACAATTTCTTCAACAATATTTGCTCCTCTTCAGTTTCCCAGGCCACCAGCTTTAATCCTAATCACTGACTATTCAGCGTATGGAGATTAAACAAGTTGGTCCCCTGATGCAGCCAGAACAGCAAGAGAGAACCTCTCCTCCTCTCCAGACAGACTGGGAGTTCTCTAAGCCAGAACTGAAAGTGTTCACATGATGCTTATCAGCCCAAATTAACTTTCTTTCTGGGAGATTTGTTTCCCATAGATCAGAAGAAACACCAAGGGCGTTTTTGAGACAGCAGTGTTTGCATGGCAGAAAGAAAGCACAATACTGCTAAAAGGCCAAGGCTGTATCTTCTCCTGAGGAAAAACATGGAGAAGAAGGAGGGTTTTGCCAGTACCATGACAAACAGCTTATACCCACAAATAAAATTCTGAAAGCTAAAAGGCAAAATGCCTAAAAGCCAGGCAGTTCTACAAAGACCCCTCAAAACCAAACTGCATCATTTCTTTTTGTACTTAATCTTTGAGGGACTCAGGTTTTATTTTAAAGACCTCAGGCCCTTCTCTCAGCTGAGATACTTCTACCAACTCCATAGGGGTGCAAATCTTTTCATTTTCATGAAAAAATCCTGTTTCTGTGATAACAGAAATAAAATCCAAACAGCTAATGCAACAATTACAACAAAGTATGGGTGATGTGTGGAACTTGGAATTGGAGGCACCCATATGAGAATATCCCTGAAGCCCAGGGTGACAGGAAGGGAGGTAGCACTTGACAGTTCCATGTGCAAAATGAGTTTATTGTGTCTAAAGCACTCTGAGGACAATGACAGGGGAGGTCTATGTTTTGAACCAGGTACGTGGAACTTTACACCTCAGAACAACCCATGCCCTCTCCCTACAGAATCTCAGTGCAAGGGAAATGCTGGCTGGGTGTCACAGAGGGCAGTGATGGATTTTAACCACCCCTTTGGATCCCACACAATGAACAACAGAGGACTGTGGTTTTCTCTAACCTGTGCCTGGGCTCTGTATGCTGTAACCCATTGCAGGAGCTGCTCCCCCCAGCATCAAGGGAGCACTCCTCAAAGTTGCTCTTTTGCTACCATTGGAAAATGGCTTTCAAATAGGATTAATCAATTAAATTTTCACAAAAGGTAACTATTTCACTGTCACATGCTATTAGCAAGTCTCCTTCTGACACACCTCCCCCCTGTCTCTTCTCCCTCCTGTGTGATTCCCCTCCACACCGTGACTGTACTACAGAGCACTGCTGTGGCTACAGCTCAGCTAAAAACTCAGCTAAGGAGTTCTTTTGTATGCTAACCCTTTAATAAAAGTATTTTTCAAGGTAGATGGAGGAGAAGTGTTTGAGAATAACGGGAAAAAAGGCTTTGCTGTTTGATATTACCCCAAACAATGTATACATAACATGAAAGTTTTAGTAAAATGCAAGAAAGATAAACAATTGACAGCCATAATAAAAGGCTATTTTTCTGCTCCTGCATAAAGTCTGAAATGCTGGACTATATTAAAATGAAGCCAAAGCCTTTACTGATTCCTTTTGACAGAGCCTGGATTTGAGACTGGGCTCAGTGTATAAGCAATCTATAAAAATAAATCCTAAGTAACTGTTTTCTCATTTCTTTGAAACGCTACAAGTGTTCCCTTCTTTTCTTGAGGAATGAGATTCAGAATTTCCATCCTCTGAAAACATCTTTGTCAGGGAGACAATGTCTGAGCAAGTATGAAGGAAGTTGAGAGATCTCTGAATACTCTTGGAATCCAAAACAAAAAGTAGACTTGCTTATTATTGTTAGTACAACACACGAATGACCTCCTAAGAAATCGAGTCTACTAATGACAGACTAAGTACATACAAGGAAATTTTTTTAAGAGCTACATTAATTTTCATCACTCCAAGAAGATGTCAGTGGCCACACAGGAAAAGACACCTATTTTATACCACTCCACAGACTGCTTGTTTAATAAAGAGGGTAATCAGGTAAAAAAAATTGTTTTAATGATGGTGTGGGAGCATTTCAATGACAGACTATGGATATCACAAGCCACAAATTGAATACTAGCCAGATTAAAAATTTAATAACTTGAACCCAAATACATCTTTGTGCTTCTGGTCTGTTTGGCAATATCCAACACCTGGATTTGAGTCTCTCTTTGGTGCCAGCTGCCTCACCATGTCTGTCTATCCCAGCAGCTCACCATCACATGCAGCTCAAAATGAACTCTAGTAAACCACAGAAGAGTTTAATAAATTAATTTTTCCATCTTTATTACCCTACAGACTTAACTAGATGAAACTGAATAATTTAAAAGATCATTTAATGCACCTATTATTTCACCAAAGGGTATACTGAAGTTTGAAGACAGGATAAAAAGGACACGATGGGAAAGGATGTCTGCATGTGTGAAACTAGAGATGGCATCAAATAAAATAGAAAATAGTGTTACCAGCATTGGCTGAAAGTCTTCATTCTTGCCCAGTTTAACACAAAATGTCAATGCAGTTCAACAAACAGTTTAAATATAATTTGTAGTCAAAATAAGGGGGAACTGCATGACGAATGCATGAAAAATGGTATCTAAATCTTCATCAATACATTTGTCACTTGGTTAGTGGCTCTGTCCCCTTGGGAGTCTAAGCCTCCACTACATCAAAGCTTGTAAGTTCTCACTATCTGCTACTGAACAAGAAGACTGGTGATATTTTATCTGCTTTTGGGGGTAGACAGATTCCAACGAATATGTTTCCTTTTACTTTTCTTATCCTTTTAAAAATAAACTTCAATATCAAAGTAGATCTTTCCTTGCTCCACCCAGGGCAGAAGAGTGGTTTTCATTTTTTTTTTTAATAAATAAGGTTTTGATATAGAAAAGAATATTAGGATGAAAGGGGATGTTTATCTTTACAGGATTTGCATCAAGTTTCAACTTTAGGAGAAGACCAATGATCTTCCTCAGCTGTCACCAGATGGATCCTTAAGCTCACTATTTAAAATTTCTGAGGAAATTCTCAATAAAACATTTAGAATATGAATGGTACAGATACCCAGGAAAAGAAAATCCTATGTTAAAAATTTGAGAAACAATTTAAAGTAGTAAAAATATTTCAATATTTTTATGTAATTTTATTTCTAAGTCATACCTGCTGGTTTCAAATTCAAGGTAATTTCAAAACATGTATTATGAGATTAAAACAGTAACAAAAATTTGAAAACAAATTTGAATGAGTCTAAAAACATATGGTTTAGGGTGTTTACAAATATACTGAAACATTTGAGAATCCAGGCTGACCTGTGGCAGAACACTTGAAAATATTTTTGCCCTGTTGATTGGAAAGAAAGATTTATTTTGGTTTATTGTCAGTTTGATGAATTGGTTTGTTTTGCCAATAAATAGTTTTCTACCAAAAACTCAGCAGCTGTTAAGGATGAAGAAGCTGTGAAATTTTTATTTTAATATCAGAAAGGTGGTTTTTGCTGGACATTTTATAAACACACGTACATATTGTTTGAGAACAATCCAGATAGAAGGGATGCTTGGGCTTCAAATTTACATCTTTACTGGTATGAAAGGCTGCAAATGTTGTAAAAGCCACCATCTTTCAAGTACATGGTATTCTGGCATGATGAGAAAAGGCTCTCTCTCTCTCACTCTCTCCCTTTTTTATCTTCCAAACACTCTCAGCTTTTAGCACATTTAGGCATCTTGTGCTTAACCACCTGAAAAGCTTTCTGAGGAGACCAGGACTGGTCAAAAATATGATGGAACAGTCTGGCAGCCAGGCCTTTAAAAGCAGGACAAGAATATGTATATATTTATTCAATTCATTTTCCTCTTTTGCCGGGGAGGGGGAGTAAAATTGCTTTCTCAGAGGCAGAGAAATGCAGCAATGACCTGAGCAGGTGCTCCCATCTAGAGCTCTGCAGCGCATCCCTCCCTGAGGATGCCCCTGGGCACATGGCCATGGCTGAGCTGCACAAGGAGGCAGCAGCCAGGAGCCTCTGTGCTGTGCTGGCAAGCATTAATCCACCTACTCTGTCCTTTGGAGCTGAGTTCACCTCTGAAACCTCTGTAAACTGCACTGCTCTGCCCTGCAGGGGCACATCACCCACCTGGCAGATAACTCAGCAGTCTTCTGGTTTTTATTAAAAGCCTGTGTGGGACTTGCCTGTCTTTGCTCACTCTTTCCTCAGGCCATCCTGAGGACACCCTGATTGGTAGAAAATTAGTAAAAAGCCAAGTACAATGATACTGATATCCTGTCACCAACAGCAAGCCAGAGCTGCATATTCTTGCTTTTCATGCTACTCAGATCCCAAAAACAGGTGTCTAATGTCATTTGAGACAGCTGGGGGTGCCTGGGACACTCCTTAGGGCTAACAAATACAACGTGACTCCCTGTGAGACACTACCTGAGAAGCTGGAGCACCTAGAACTGCACTAGATGCTCACAGCCAGGCTGTCAAACCTTTTCCCAGTGTCAGAACTGACCAAGTGGTTGCAACCCTCGGTACAAGTTTCCTGAACCTCCAGGTGAGCTCAGTACTATGGCCAGAGTCCCAGCAGCTGTTAGCTCCAAACCACACAGGGACACACACAAAAAGGTGTTTGGAAACCTCCACCCTGACCTAAGAAGCAAACCATCCAAATCCTGGGAGAGCTGGGAGGAAAGAAACACCTAGTTTGGTCGAAGAACACCCCCTAGATCTCCACACAGATTGCACCTAGCACAGGTATTTTGACCAAAACGCCTACAAGAAAATGACATTTTCATAAGCTGTAAAGTGCGCAAGTACGTAATTACCGGATGAGCTTGAAATAGTTGTATTGAAACTGATTATTAATTTCTATGGATGTGAACAGGATTTGAATAATCTCAAAGAGATGAAGTACAGCTGTTTTTTGAAGCAACTAGAGAGAGTTATCATGCCAAGGGAAAAAAAAAAAGTTCAGTCTGTTTCAGACCCTGAAAAATATCCTCTAAAATACAAATCATGAAAACATTTTCTCACATTAAGTGTGAGAAAATGCTCATATTGTTGACGGACTGGTTGGCCTGCAAAGACTCTGTGGGTTGCTACTCTATGGCCTCACAGATATATACAGGGATCTTTCAGATACTGCTGAGTAATAGGGACATTCAGTTCCACTAAAATGGTTAAAAACAGCAAGTGTGAAAAGACTACGTCAAATAGAGTTGTTTTCTCCCTTAAATTATGACCCACTAATCTAATTCTAAATTCCATGGGATTGGGTAAATGAGGCACAGCCTTAAATCATCAAATTAAAACCTACATTACCACAATATAAGAACCAGCTCTAAAGATCATCTTTCATGTTCTGTCAAACTAGTCATTAAATATAAATTAACAAACTGCAAAGCCTGATCTTGATAATGATGCCTACTTCTCAATGACACGCTAAGGCAGGGAAATAGTGTATGCCCATGGTTTATGCAATTTTTATGAACAATAAATCTTAATTCCTTAATTTAAACATATTTTTTATTATTTATAATTTTTACTGACTGTGAGTATTACATTTTCCTTCTATAGAAAAGGCCTTTTTTCTTTTCTGGGTTGAGTATGACCATGGACTCTGTCTCCACACTACTGCAGTTGCTGGGCCCGGAATACCAAATTTCTGTGGCTGGGTTATGCAGACAGTTGTGTCCCAAAAGACAGATCAAACATAAGTGCTATTATTGGAATCACTGTGTGCAAAAGGAATAAAGAAATTGTGAGTCAAACATCTTTCTTCTACCAAACTCCATGTGCAACAAGAAAACACCTACGTGTCTTACCCACCGACCCAGGGGGTAACTTGGGCCTGCCGTACCCTGAGGTTTGTACTCTGCAAGCCGAACTGGTCACTCTGATAGAGCCAAAGTTGGGGGGCAAATTCTCTGTTAAGCTTTTAAGGAGAATGAAAGAAAAAGAAAAAAGAAACTCCCTATTTGGATAATGATTTTTTAAGGGAATAAGGACTGTTAATCAAATGTTCACCTTTTCCAGAGTACATAGAAAACTTCTTGGTTTGTTACAGTACTGTAAAGAGATTCATGACCAGAGTATTGGAAAACTGAAATATATGTGCATGGGTATTTTTTAAAATCACACCTGAGATCTCAAGCTTGCTTCCAACCGCTAAGTGATAAAATGTATTTCTCACTCTTTGTATACATATCTAACACTCAAGATGGAACTGAAAAATATCCACAATTACAGAATGTGGTTGCTCACAGTGGGTGTAGCAAATAACCCATTCCCTCATAGGCCTGCAGCATTAAGAACCGCAGCAAACCCCACCATGATCTCCTGACATGCAAACAGCTGCCAAGGCAGGAGAAACACCTCTGTGAAGCTAAAAAGCCCAACAGGACTCCAGTCCATTGGGACTGGCTAGGCTGCACCCCCTGAATACAAGTGTCATGAAATCCTGATGGCAATAAAGGCAAGGAATCTTGTTAGCCATTGCAGTAGTGATGTCAGATGCCTCAGTTTTATCAACGGTAAAATTAATTAACCTGTATAAATGTCTGTGTCTGCTCCCTGGTAGGAGTCAACACAAATTATTTATGAGAACTGCAACTCCGTTTCCAGGGTCCGTGAGGTGTGCTGTAAGCAGCTTTCTTGCTAGAAACTCTGTTAATTGTGTGTATTAAAGAAAAAGAAAAAGGTGGTTCCAACCTGTCATGCCTCAGTGCCCTCATATCAACATACACTGTGGTGGGATCTGGTCCAGATGTTCCCTGTAAACAACAACATCAGCTAATCAGAACCTGACAGCAGGGAGGAGAAAAGAGTTTTACCCCCCAAATAACCAAACATTCATTTCAGTGCTGATTATGCTAATCAAATAACAAGTTATATTTAAGGTATTCATCAATCAAAGCTCAGCTTTACAGAATCAGAACAAGCACTGGAAACATACCTACCATCAGGTACTTATCACCTTGGAGTTCAGAAAAACATCAAGCAGTCAGACTATTTAACCAACACATGTCAACAGAGGTTTTATTTGCTACAAAAGGCCAAGTAATCAGCACATGGATACATACAAAAAACGTTAAACACATTTTGCATATAAAGGAAGGCGGAACTTGCTGAGGAGACACAGTTTAATGGCAGAAGCACATGGTCAGGAATGTGAAGCATGGTTTACTGAGAGTCTTCCATACATGCAACAGAGAATATACTTGAAGCTAAAGATAGTAAAGGTAGCACGCATGACATGAACCAATCTGGACTGAAGGTCTGTTAAGCAATTATTCTGATCCTTTTCAGTCTTCCACTGCATAATTTAAACCCTTGCTTTATGTCACAATATTTAGTTACTTGAAAAGAGGCAGACTAATTTTAGTTTCCTTTCATGCAGAGATGATGCAGTCTTTAGGCCTTTCCACCCACAGCTTTTCTGCAGTTTTGCAGCCTGCTATGATCTGCCCTTATCCAAAACTACAAACTCATCACCACTGAACATCATGTGAATTCTCAATGCTCCAGGCTAGGGCTCTCTTCTCTGCTGCAGACCTCATGCTACTGCTAAGCACAAAGCTAGAAGATAAGCACAGCTTCATTCTGGAACACTGGCACGTTGGAAATTTTCTTTTCCGCACAGGAATCTCCTAAACCTGGTAAACTCCAGATGCACAAGCTCCTTTACCAGTTATTTAGATGTCTACTACTTAAATCAGCAGGCAACATGAACTCCTAGTGATTTCCCTCCCATTTGGGATACATTGTAGAGTATAATTCTCCACATTAGGAATGTATAGGGCTAGATTTTACATTTCTGCAATGCTGGCTGATTGTTCCAAAATTTTTGAGCACTAAAAGTTGCAACCCAGATCCCCAAATAGCTATTTTTTTGTATCTACAGGGGGAAAGTGTTACCACTACCAATTGATACTTACTGAACAGGTCCTGATCATCACCCACCACCAGAGGAGAACAGGAGTAATAGAGCTGCACATGCATGTTAGCCTCTTTAGCTTGTTATACACAATACAAGGTACAATATCCTCTCTAGCTATTAACGACACGATTCTCAGTCTACTGGTAAACTCAGCAGTGTAACAGACTAGTGCTGAGTGGAGAACTTATTTGAAATATATGCAATGTTGAAAAGAAAAAAAAAGAACCAAGGAAAAATTGGTTATCTTTAAAAATAAAACTGAAGCTGATTTGATTTGTAAAATAATGGAAACAGTCAAGTTTGAAAATCAAAGACAATCACTATGGAATTTATTATTTTCAGCATGAATGAAATAGTTAGAATGGACATCGAATATTGCATAAATTACTTTATTGTATAAAGATGAAACCTGCATCCAGATAAAGCTATACTGGACTTCTTTATAATTTTATAGAAGGATCTGAAAATCCCCAAATCTCCAGACTCAATTTCTAGTCTGTCCCACTGTTGGAAGCTGATAGGTGGGTATTGAGGGAACATGAAAATCCCCTACCTGCTCGGCCAGCTTCCCCAGCCTGTGAGGCTATAGCAGCAGGAATAGCAGGGATGAGGGAGAGAAGGAAAGAAGGTAACACAAGACGAAAATAATAATAAAAAATGGGAATGAAGGGTGGGAGAAAAAAAAGAGGAGAATGCAAAAAGCAGGGAGTAAAATAAAAAGAAAAACAATGTCAAATACAGGAATTTTACAAATTAACCATTATACCATTAAAGGTTAAAAAAAGTAAAAAATGAGGTGTCAACATTTTAGTAGAGCAACAGAAGAGACAGCTGTAGACTGCTAACCTTGGACAAACAGACTTAAATGGTTTTAGGACACTACAGACAATGTTGTTAGTGGAAAACACAAGTCTAGCATACTGACTTTTTTGTTATTTTTGTTTTTGAAGTCATTAAACATTATGGCCCTCCTATTTTAATGCACTTTATTCCATTGAGAATTCCAGGTCTGCTGTTTTACTAGTAACAGAAATTTGTAAGTGATGTCATCTGGAAATCAAAAGTTCTCTTTCTTAGGAAAAAAAAATTAATATACAACAGAGAAAGATACTTACACCTTCTTGCATACAGATTAATCTGATCCTAAAGTGAAATAAAATCAAGGCTTGGTGCATAATCTAACTACTGGAAGATAATAAATAAATGGAGTAATTTCAGAGCCCAATAATTCTTCATTCCTATTTGTTATGGCAGAGTAATACACATAAAGAACAGTAAAATGAAAAGCTGATAATGCTTCAAGCTCCACCATGACTGATAACTCAGCAAAGAGACAAAAAATCCTCAGTGGTGACTAGTCCTAAGGCACTACTTTCACGTGGAGTATCTAACACCAGATGGCTGCTGTGGGATTTGCCCTACAACTTGTGAAAACAAACAGCTCTGAGGGCCCTGGCGTCCCACATTCTTCTCACCAGATTTCTCAATGCCAGCAGAGTTAAAGACTGCAGGAAGCTGCAACAGCAGCACCTTAACACAGGTTTATTTTAGATGCAAAAGAAGATGAAACTTTTTACAAAAATAGGACGGATCTCCTTATTGCATTGATGCTTCAAAATGGTATTACTAATAATCCAGGCTGAACACTGCAGTGTAACTGCAAGAAAGCAGGAGCATTACTGAAATCCAGCAGTTATATAATTCACTGCCTGTGACTATACTGCAGGCCCAGAAAGGGCTTCGAGAGTACCAGAACTTCACATGGCTTTTAACTGCAGAACGTTTTGAGAAACAGCAGCTGAATTATCAGTAACATCCTTCTGTGGCCAACTGCGGCTGGACTATTCTGAAAAGTATTTAAAAGGAAGCAGAGTTTTAGCCAAGACCAGAATGACTGACTCAATTTATCTGTGCACATTTATTTTGAGAGACAGAGATAGAGAGCATCTGTTATGCTGGTAACAGGGAAAAAACAACACAACTTCTGGAGTATCTGATATTTACTTAGGACATGCCTGGTAGCGTTCAAGAAAACAAAATGGGACATACAGAATTTTCTGTCTGAAAATGGGTATATCATAAGTCACACCTGTTGGACTAAATAAATCTCTGCCCATGCACAGGCTGCCACTGGTGAACCATCCCTGGTTCAAGCAAATCTCAGCAATATGCCAGGCTTTTATTCTCTGACTGCAGGTCAAAACTGCTTGAAGGACCACCCCTTCAAGTCAGCTGTAGGGCTGACAACATGCCAGGACTCAGTGCATACCTAATTTCCACTCAAGTCAAAGGCCAAGCCACATGCTCTTCCCTACTTCCCTCTCCAGAGTTAAAAACCTGGAACTAGCCTATCAGAAATCATATGAATTTAAAAACAACTGGGTTTGTTTTTTGTTTGTTTTATTTAACTACCTAAGGATGTGGCTTCAGTGTTTACTCTGAGTCTGCTTCTGTTCCAGCAATGCTCAGAAAAGGAATTTTTGGTGTGCACTTGGCAAAGTCACCTACACAAGCACAGTGGCTGGAGCTGTGAAAAGAACTTCATGGCATGACTCATAGCAAAGGTGGGAAAACAGAATCTGAGGGAGCTCACCCAGAGCTGCAGTACATTTCTAAGTGTGAATCATAACTCTGACACAGTGCACGGTCTCCTGTGGCACTCTTTGCAGACCTACCTTTTATTATCTTTAATATGGAAGATCCTCAGAGAGTGTGATTTATCACTAAGTAAAAAGAAATATTAACTTCATGCCCTAAACTGAGTAACAAAGATTCCTTTGCTAGACTGTGACAAAAGGGTTCATTTCACGTAACTTCAGCCATTAAAGAAGAAAGTGTGCAGTATTCCTACTCAGGATCTCCTGATGGTGATGGATCCCATCCCCAAACGGGTGCCTGAGATGTCTCTTGAAGTATTTCTGTGATTTCACTGACTATTGATGGATATGGGATAACTCACTTAACCTTGCAGTCTCAGTTAGAGGAGCTAGAAAAGAAGCAAGATGAATGCTACTCTCCTTAGCTTGAACAGATTTGCTAGTACATTTTCAGGGTTAACTAAGGAAAATTAACAACTTCTAGAAGTTTTGCCTCAACTGAAATAGAGTTGCAGGTTGAATAAAATGAAAATATTTATTCCAAGTGTTTAAATGCAAATCAGCTAAAATCCTAGAGAACCATCTGTGCTGTTGTAAGAAACCGGCTACTTTTCATATCTATTTTTCTCTCTCTCTTGAGAATTCTAGGATGCTGGTTAATGAGAACTAAAATACGTTAGATGCAATCTTTTAATCTCACTAATCCCTGGACCATTATCTGTGACTATACAGCCATAAAAGGTCAGATATTAATAGTATTTAGGTGCCTAAAGATGGAGGGAATTACTTATTTTCAAAAGCACATCTCTAGAAATCTAGTCCAAAATGACTACATCAAAGGAATCATACTAAACTTGCTCTCAGTTTGAAAGGAAATGAATACAAATGACAATGCATTAGTCTGTCAGTGATCACAACCTGGAAATTAGGATAATTTGGTAGGCTAAGACTCTTTTGTACCAAAGAGATTGTCACAATTATTTCCTTTTCAAGGTAATCTTTAATAAAATGTTAAATTCTGCTATACACACACACAGACAGACTCACAAAGACACACAGCCACACACACACAGAGATACACACACACATATACATCTTCCACCTCTTCTTTTTAGAGAGATGAACTGTAAAAGCTTTCTGGAAAAACCACAATACCTTTAACATTTGAGCCTTGGATTTGTCAAAAAAACTGGAAATCAAGAAGGTATCAAAGATAACATCCAAGTTGTATTAGAAACAGCCCACAGAGAAGAAACCTGGACAGGCTTTTTTTGCTGGTAAGGGTCAGTAGCTGAATACTGAGATATGTTCAGAAAGGTGATTAGTAGATACATATTTTAGAAACACTGCAGAACAGGCTGGATCACCATTTTCCCTGTGGAAGATGCTGTTCTAGGAACCACGTGCTGATCTCATAGATGACATAACTTAAAAGCAAAAGAGCAAAGGCAGATGCTATTGACTCAGATATCTTGAGAAGTATTTTTATGCAGTGTGAAGAATCCAGAAATCATAACCCATTTCTGGAACACATTGGAGACAATACTAATTGCAGGAATATTGTAGATGAAGGATTAAAATTCAATTTATTCCTCAGCTGAGAAAACAGAATAGCCCACAAGCTATTCTGGAATACCACTAGCCATAAAATTCCATGAAGTTTGGAAAGAGCATTCAATCTAATTCGGTATCCAGTCCCTGGCAATGTCTACTGCCAGATGCTTCAAAACACGCAAGTCTGTATCTTTATATTCTCCACCAAATGACATGTTTTGTAATGATGCTTGCAAGTAAAACCTTTAGTAATTTTTCAAACACCTTTGAAACTTGCCAAACAAAATGCTTCAAAAACAATTCGGTTTGGGAGGATAATGTTACTACATATAGTCTGTCCTCAAGTGGCTTTTCTCCATTCCAGCCACACCACTCTTTACACAGTGCTTGGTTTTTAGTTTGTCCTATGGACTGAGATGCCACATCTTAGTAGAAATCAACAAAGCCTGACATTAAGCTATACAATCAGCCAGGCTGTTTAACCATCTCACTCAAGGCTCTCATTTCTGTGCTGTTCCTACATCCATAGGCACTATCATCAACAATATTCCCTCAGAGATTTAGCCACTTTCACAGTTTGATTCAACAACTCTTTCAAGAATTTCTGGAAAGAACCATCTAAGAAGCAATCTTCAGCTAAGGACACAAGTCAAAAGGTTTGATATACATAGTCAAGCCATAATCCAGCCTAACTCCATGCTGATTAGGACTTCCAGTTTCTCTGAGTGTAGTCACCTTTCCTGCATGTTTGCAGTGGATTGACCCAGTCAGCAGGTCAGGACCCAACCAGCTCCCTGTGGGACAGGGAAAGCATAGGAAGAGCAAAAGTGAGAAAATCCACAGGTCAAGATGAAGGCAGTTTAATGAGTGAAGAAAAGAGAAAAACCCAAGTGATGGAAAAGCAATCACTCATCTCTCCCCTTGAGCAGAATGATGCCCAGCTAGTCTCTGAGCAATGACTACTTTGGAAGACCAACCATCCTTTTTCTTTAATGCTGAGCATGACATTATGTGGTACGGGATATTCCAGGTCAGCTGGGGACAAATTTCCTGGCTGTGTCCCTTGCCCGTTTCTTTCTCCTCCCAGCCTGCTTGCTGAAGGGCAGTGGGGTGATTGTGCAGGGGGCACAGAGAGAAATGGGGACAGCTCTGAAGCTGTGCAGGACTGATCAGCAAGAGCCCAGCCACTGGTGTGCTCCCAACACCGTTCAGTCACAAATCAAAAACACAGCTCCACACAGGCTGCTATGAAAACCATTAAATCCCAGACAGAACAAGCACAGTGTTACTTCCAACAGGCCACACTTTGGTATTGCACCTGGCTTACTGCTGCGGAGTGTTATCCCCTGATTTTATTACTTGTCCTGAATTAAGAACTTATGCGTGAAGCAACCACCATGAACTGTGCACCGATCAGTGCACGTCTAAAATGGAGATTTTCATTAGTGGCAAGCAAACTTCTGCAGCTAAAAATTTGCGCCTGTAATCTAAAGCATCCTTCATGTCTGATCCCTCCAAGGACAAGAAGCCAGAGAAGCTGAGTTGCCTTTCAGAAGCAGTTCCATCACAGCTGCAAGGGAGAGCTGACAGGGCCCATCCTAATCTGTTTCCAATGGAGGTATGTCATCTCTTCCCTGCTTCCCCTCCTTTCTCAAACTTTTTTACTTCTGGAGAATATTTATGGTAGCAATTACAGAATGGGAAACCAAACAACTCTACCTCTGGGCAACAGAATGACTCTTAACCTTGCTCAGCTTTGCCTTGTCATATGCTTGGCAGTAATAATTACAGACACCCTAGGCTTTAGGGATACTCTGCTGCAGTCAGAGAGAAAGCAAAAGCAAGCAGGTGTGGCACACCTCCTTGTATTCATATCCTGGTAACACTGAAAAGGGCAAGAGGCTAAAGTAGGCCCAGATACACTGCTCTGTGCTGAACCCATAATCTCAATTTGTCAGGTTTTTTGAGTAAAAAATATTTACATTTACAATCAGAAAAGGAATAGCAGGGTCTTATTCGCAGTGTCACTGAGAAGATATGTTCTGACTTCCACACCAAAGCAGGGACCCAAGTGGCCTTCATGAGAAATCCTTCACATAAACCAGGGGTAACTGCCAGATTTCGGATGTGGGATGGACCACACAGACTACATGCAAGTCCTGCTGAGGACACAGTGACTTTGAAGAGGTTAGAAACATGGAACGTGACCAAATGGATATGGAACTTCCCAGCCAGAGCAGCTGCCAATGCAGAAGATGATTCTTTTAGTATTTAAAAGGTTAATAAATTAGAAAACATATTACACCTGAGCAGGACACCCATGGTATTATTACAGGAATAATATGTGCAACTCTGAAACCAGATTTGGAAGGACAGGAAGAGACCAAGAGTCACAAAAATGAGACAGAGATCAGCAAAGCATGTATTAAGATTCTTTATCTATTTATCAGAATTAAGATGTGTATTAGATGCATGACAGAAATCAGACTCTTATTCTAGAATTAAAAAAATGTCTAGATCTAATGCCAGATGAATTTAAACTGGAAATAAGGTGAAATTACTTAAAAATGGAACATCCTAAAAAAGGGCACCTTTCATCACATGAAATCCTCAAAGATAAAATACTATACTCTAGATCAATGCAGAACTACTTGCTTGGTATAGTTATCACTGGTTGAAAAACTAGATGCTGTTCAGAAATTTAGACCAGATACCTACAGTGCTCCATCAGTCATTAAAATCATGACTCAGCGAAGACTCCTGGAGAATGCACATTGCATCCTCCATTATCCTTGGGACTTCTCTTCCAATTAGAGATCAAAATCGAAGAGACGTAGCAAAATAATTTTCCCTCTTTGCAGAAAATATCTACCTAGTTAAACAAGTAATGGTTGAAAGTATTTTATGAACAGAAGGAATCCATTTTGTAACACACTGAAGTAAACACTTGGAAATTGTAGTTTACATGACGTGATTACATACTGGCTCTGGAGTACAGACTACACGTTCTGTCACTGTCAGGTGCTTTTCTGAATTACTGTATTCATGGGCAGAATAAATGCTATGATTGCAACATGAGAGGGATGAATTGTTGACAAAGTAACAGAAATTTACTACCTGTGTATGCAAGAACATTAAGTACCACATGCATTTTTCATAGTATATCAATGACCAAACAGCCAAAGGAAATACAGTGAACTCCTCTTACTGAAAACCATTTCCTTAAAACAACTTTGAGCTTAAGGAGTGAAAAATCTTACCTGCAAACATATTGCCAGGTTAACTCTACAGCCAAGTGATGTGCTGACAGCCCGTGGATGGAGACCCAGGTCTTTAAATAACTTTGAAAATGACTGAGTAAGAGCTATCCGAGGTCGTTCTTCAGCCACTACTACACACGTCCTTACACGCGAAAGGTCCAGTCCCCTGGCCTAGAAAGAAGTCAAAATGTAACAAAGGCCACAAATGGGCAGATTTAATGCAAAACAGAAGTTCTTAAGTGTATTATGCAGGTAATATGATTCAAGAGGAACAGCAGAACAGAGGCTAAGGTATCAGTACAGTTTCCATTTTTCCTGGAGGCCGGATGGCCAGACGACACTCTAATAGCTGAAGAAGCACATACTTGCTTGTCATTTCAACATTAGCACATAGGAAATGATGGGCATGCTAATTCTGAAGGGAGGGAATGCTATTTCCCCAAATTAATTCAGATGACAGTGAATAACAGCAAACAGGAAGCAATGTCTAGACTTGGAAAAACTGATTAGAAGCTTATTAAGTGAGGATGGCAAAGGCTGGAGACATCATAAATATCAGCATCTCAAGATTCAATTATTTCAGTAGCACATGGGAAAATCCAGATGATTTCAGAGATATTAACTGGCTACCTGACTTTTAATTCAGGGGGGAGGAAAGGAAGATATAGCCTCCTTTCCATGCAACAAGGACCATCTAATTAAAACAACATAGTACTCTTAGACATGTGATTGTTTAACTATAGGGATCTAAACCAAACTAGTACTTCATATAACCAGGGTATTCATAAAACACACTATACAATGTAATAATCCTTGCACCTCTTGGACAGTTACACCTCTGTTTTCCAACACTGCCTATCAACACAGGCTGCAACACACATCAGAGAGTTTAGGTAAATAAAAGCCTTTCCTTGAAGTTTAATAGCCCTGTGATCTGAAGAATGACTGGTATTGATCCACAGCCTTTGGCAAGGAGTAACGTGGGTTCTGTGGAAGCTGCCTGTGCCCTCTGATGATTTTTTCCTCCCAGCAGACATTCAGCAGAGTGTTCAAGGCTCCCAAACCCCACCGTGCAGGCGGCAGGGCGTGCAGGACAGCGGAGCCACTCACCTTCAGCGACTCTGTTTGCGAACCGAGTCCCTTAGTACAGAGCTCCATGACTGAATAGGAACAAAAAGTGTCTCTCACTTTGTACTGACTCACGGCAAGAAGCCACAGGGCAGGATTGGTCTCCAGTTCTGAGGGAGGAATCAGAATAGACTGGTGTCCTGAATAAACGCTGCAAGACACAAGATTCATTAACACACACTAAACACCAGGGTCCACAGACAAGCCATAGGGCACTTGAATATACAGTTTATCACAGCACTGGCTGAATCATATAAAGCCTCCTCAGCTCCAGAAGTTTAATATAATATTTAACCCTGGTTTTTTGCTGTACTTCCAGAGTCTATGATGAGTCACAAGGAGTGCAGGTAGAATGTGCTCCAAAACTACTAATTTATTCAAAATTCCAGTAGACTTTGCTGTTAGGACTGTACCAAAAAGAGCAAAATAGCTCAGTAATTAATGATGTGAATAAGCAGTATTATAATATTAAGAAAAATTAAGTGTTGCTGACAAATACTTTGGATTGAATAATCAGCATTTTAAGAAACCTTGACTAAAAGAGTAATTTATTTCTTAATATGGAAGCAACCTGTCTCCTGCTAAAGCAAGCAATAGTTTTCCAATAATTTTCAAGGGAGTAAATTTGGCCCTAATTTAACATCTCTTGTAGCTTTAAATTTTTTCTGTGAAAGTTTTATGAACTTTTGAAATTCAAATATACTACATCTCTTGTATGCTGGATACCCACTGAGCATAAATATTGCAAAAATACACTTATCAGGGCCCCTGAGGGAAACAATTATGTCAGAGCTAATTTCTCTGGTACCTAAGATTCTCCCCAAGGGAAGAATATTCCCAGTTTGATGACTTTATTTCCCATGGGTTCTATGCTGTTCACTCATCTCACACAGGCAGATTTACCATCAATTTTACAGTCCTCTCACATCTCAATTTGTGATCTGCAGATATTTCAAATCGGAATGGTGACAGCAAAAACCCTCCAAATGACAGAAGTTCTGAGAAAGGACCATAAAAGCTCCCAAGATTTATGATGCATAAAAGAATTTCATTTGTGACTTGAAAATTTGAAATGCCAGCTTGGTAAAGTTGATGCCTTCAAATCCAAGTGTCTGAGGTAAGACATGAAATGGAACTTCATTTTCAGGAATATGAGCATCTCTGTAACACTGGACATCAGGCACCTTTGCAGTTCTTGCAGATGGGCTGCACACACACACACACACACACACACATTCCCTCATTGGTGAGTGAGTGCCCCCACTTCCCCCAAACCCAGGTGAGAGTGCGTTCAAAACTTGTGCCATGTAGAACAAGGTTTGTGTGACCTGGATGTCTTTACTTGGTGTGATAAAGGCAAAAACGGTGAACAAGTCCATCCACAACAGCAGTTAATAATCCAAATTGTTTAGGTCTCCACTGGAGTATGAGTCTGAGCATGCCATGGAATATGTATGAACTACAGTTCAAGCAATTTTGTTTATCACAGAGGAGGAATTTTGTCTTTGACTGCTTGCCCCCATTTGTGCCACTCTGGGTGATTGATGACCAGTGGCTCACCATGGAGCCGTGTGTTCTGGGATGGGGCTGGCACAGCAGCCACAGCACAGGGCAGGAAAATGAACCATTACCCTTTCATGGAATCAGAATCAAGTATTCTGAACCTTGAGCATGTGCTGCATAAACATGTGAAAAGAAATCTTGGCAGCATTACCCACATCTGAAAGGGGAATGCCCTGAGCTCAAGTGAGAGATCAGACCAGCCAGGGAGTAGTATCAATTTTCTACTATAAATATTACCTCACTCTTTCATTCTTAGCAAATTCTTTTAAGTTTTTTTCAGAGAAGTAAGACCAAAAGACCTTTAAACTTAGGGCTCCACAAACAATTAAGGTGTGCAATCTGTCTGGTAAATACATAATTCTTACAAACAGGAAGCTGTAACCACTCAAGTAATAACCTGGGATGGGGTCCAATCTATACAAATATGATATACAAAGCCTTCAAACCCTTCCCTCTGACCCTGAACTTCTCTAATTAATGCAACCAGTATCAGGTGAAAAAATTATCTGCACAATAATATACATGATGCCAGGGTGTCAAATATGGGAGAATTATTACTCACAACCTCATTAAGATCCCTTAGGTATCACTTACTTAACTGGCCAGACATCACCAAAATCAAAACCAAATCAACAGAACAAACCTTATCACTGTACTGAAAAGTGTTCACACAAACTCCACAGTAATATTGGAGAAGAAAGCTGCATTGCCCTGGTAGGAAATCAGGAAACTGATTCCAAGTGTATTTTACCAGGAAACCATTCAAAATAGCAGAATTTACGCCAAAGACAGATGTTCTCCCCCTCAGCAACACTAATGTGTGAGGGTGAAATGTCTACCTCTCTTGATCAACTTACGGACAAGAAAGTGGTTTTGCTCCCACCAACAGTCCTGCAGCAAAGTATGAAGATCTGGATGCAAAATAACCCACCTTCTTCAGACTGAGGGAAACAAATACTCTTATGATCAAGCTTAGACTAAAAAAATTTACTCCAATTAG
This sequence comes from Donacobius atricapilla, assembly GCA_013397315.1. NCBI lineage: Eukaryota > Metazoa > Chordata > Aves > Passeriformes > Mimidae > Donacobius > Donacobius atricapilla. The sequence continues at coordinate 1,149,685 of WBMY01003777.1, forward strand.
ACTGAAACATATTGGGATGTTGCTAGTATGTTTTCTGAGATTTCTAATGCCTCAAAAATACTGTGGAGTTCAGGATCAAGCTGCACAGCAGAAGGAAATACCAGCAGGAAGGAAACTTTCTGTGGTGAAGAGCCTCACATGTGCTGCTCTTGACTGCAGCACACAAACTTACAGCCAGCTGATACCATGCCTGCAAACTTCATGCCCAACACAGGCTTTGCCCACTGAGCTGTGGTTTAATAATCCATGCACACTCTCTGATTTGCAAGAGCAGTTGGTGGAGCTACAAGAAGAACTACAAAGGCATAATTGTGGGGTGAATGTGCCAGTTCCACAGCTGAAGTGGTTTATGCAGCACCTGGTCACCATGATGTCGGCCATAACTTGGCTCAGCTCCCTGAATCAATCTCTGAAACACTACACAGAATCTGTGTATCAGTCCAAGCCACAAAATGCTACATGTCCCTGAAAATTCACAGATTTATATTCCCCTGAGAAGCTGTCTATCACCCGTGTTCTAGTACAGAAAAGCTGAGGAAAAAATACCCTTGTACAGTTGGTTGAACCATTTCATACCATTCTAGTAGTTTCAAATCCCTGTGAGATGCTAGAGGGTGTTTGTTTAGCATGAATGCCAAACACCACACAGAGGACCACGTGCTTGAACAAACTGCAGCTGTGCAAGGCTGCTTTGGAGGTGCTGGATAAAGCTTGATATGGTTCCAAATCTATAGGAGGTTCTGTCAATACTTCCTCCATGTAATTCTAGGAATGGCAGAGAAGTTTGGTAGGTTCATCCAGGTATGGTATTCTAGATTTGATAGAGTTAATCCTGAAACTGAGGCACTGAACAATGTGAGGCAGTTCCATCTAAGCTTGAAACAATGATAGTTAAATGGTTAAGCTGTCAGCTTGGCTATTCTCACACAGGAACCTACAAAATCATAGTGAACACCATAGCAGCAGGGGAATGAATGAGATACTTGGAAAAACTTGGGAGTTTAAATATAAACTGTTGAACTTAAAGTCTCCTTTCTGAGATTGCAACAATATATGATACAATAAAATAGATGCAAGATTTTACTTATGTAAATACTGGGAAGGAACTGTATCAAGATTGTTTCTTCCATTGCTGCAGAAATCTGTGTCACAACAGTATCCACCTCCCGATGCAAGACTTAACAACGGGAATAGACACAGTGCAAAGCATCCCTCCATCACCTTGTCAAAATGACTTTTGGGATGCAGATGCAGAGTGAAATGCAGGGGTGGCTGAGGTGTGAGATCACCTCTTAGAAATGCTGTCTTCCTTTAGGGGACTGCAGAGCAAGCCAGGGGAAAAAAAGTATTCATGTGGTGGACAAAGCCTTGGATTTTGGCAGTAAGTGAAGAGCCCTGTCTGCCTGCGCTAAGCAAGGGCTGCCCAAGGACAGGAACACTCCAGGTAAAAGCACCTGGATGTATTTTGGTTATGACGGCACCACCTGATCACGACAGTGGCTCCGCTGCTGGCACGCTGTTCTGGCAGCATACGGAGATTCCTGGAAGGGCTTCCTGGCACTTAACTGTTCCACTGAATTGGAGCTTTAGCCCATATTGTGCTGAGGCAGATTAGCAGTAAAAGCTGAGGTTTTATTATAGTTCCAAAAATTTCAGCAGGTCAATAAATGCTGACAAAGGCAAGAGCAATTTGCAGTTGCATTCTGGCAGTTACCGACCCATCCCTGCCCTTACTCCTGTGTCCTTGTCAGGTGACGTGAGCTGCTTCCCCACGTAACTGGAGGAGGCAGGTGAGTGCTGAATCCTCTAAGTGCATGCATTTGGTTTCTGCCTTTCTACTGATGATATTTGGCATTTGGTGATGAGGTGTGGGAACTGGGTGTTTGGTAGAACAAAAGCCTTCACAATCACCTGGACCAGACCTTGTAGGAAGGACAGCACAGGCTACAGGGGACAGTGTTTGGGCATATATCTCTCTTAGGCTTCAAAGGACTTGGGCCAAAATAAAATCTTCAGTTCTGAAGATCCACCATGTACAAAAAACAGGGACTTTTGTAGAAAAAAGTAAAGGACCTCACACCACCTGCAGGGTCCAAAGATGATGGCAGGCACACAATGCTCTAAGAGCATGACTGCACAAGGTAAGCAGATAACCCATCGTTACCAGAGACAGCAAAAGGCCCTTGCTCAGCCTTGAGCATCATTCTGGTTCCTTATCACCATCTCTCCTGCCCCACTTACACCCCATGTATGGACCTGTCTCCAGAGGTGATGAGGTATGTCTGCCAACTCATCTCAGAACTCACATATCAAGGTGACTCAGGGCTTTCAGCTGCCCTTAAACCTTCCATGCTTGAGGCAGGTTTAACAGTACTGATGTAATGTGCAAAGAAAGCAAACTGCCTCTTCAACAAATTGCCACTGGCTACAGACTCTCCAGGAAACTGGCACACAGCAGCGTGCGAGCAGACAATGCACCTTCACATTCCTCCTGCACCAGCACTTTGCAAAATACATGACAGATGTTTATGTTCATATCCTTCACTTCCCATGTCAGAGTTACCCAGTTCTGACGTGGCATTTAGGCTTCTTTATGCAGTCTTGCCTTTAATTTGCTGTACATGGGCTGGAAATTGGGTGAAATGCTCATGCCTGCCAATTATCTTCAAGTTAGCCTAAAAAAACCTAACAATAATCAGTGATTCCTAGCACAATAAACTTTCCTGAAATGCAGTTCTCCTGTTAGTGTTGCAATCCTTTGTTTACCTCTTGCACAGTTCCACCTGTCTGGTTACTAAGAAACCTTGCAGTCTTTTGCAGCAGAAGCCACCTGACAGTACCTCGGTGGATTTTGGCTTCACGCTATGGAACAGAGGCAGCAGGAGCAGGATAGGAGAAAGCACCTTCCCTGGAACGCCTTCCCTGGACCATTTCATGGCAGTCATGTCATTTATTGCATGGCCACTGCGGACCAGAAAATTCAGTTCCTCTGGTCCAGTCTGAGTCTCACTGATTTACACTAATACATGCTCAGTTTCTGAGAACATACATAAAGTTTATTAAAAATTATTAATGTACTTAATTTTAATTTGAGCAAGGACAATTACAGAATTCCAGCAGTAAAAGCAGAACTGCAATCTGAGTTGGCTTAGCTGGGCTGAAGGAGAGGGAAAATTCTTATTCTATTGCATTACTCAGCAACTATCAATTAAGTGAATTCTCACTAATGAACTGTAGAATGCTGTGTTCTGCACCACACTGAGAAGCATTAAGACAGGGACATTTTAAATTCAGGAAGCATTTCTGAATGATAGGACTTAGAATTCATTTTTTTTTACATTTGAGGAACTTTTTTTCCTTTTAAAGAATGTAATACATTTTAAAATGTAATGCAAGTCAGAATACTAGGATCACCTTCTCAGAATGGATAAATGAGATTATTAAAGAGAAAACCACAAAGATAATGTATTCTTTTATTGAATCATGAGCAAGAACTCGTTAAAATTAGGAAGTTAGGGGTTTGAGAACTCACATGGGGCTGATGTCTGCTGCCACACCCAGGACTTGCTGTTCAATGACAAAGGTTCCAAGGAAACCCTGCTGGAGCATGCAGCCAGTTTAGAGGGAACAGTTCTTTTTAATGTATTGCTCTGCTTTGCAAGGTTTCTTTTCTTTATTATTTTATAACCTTTAGGCCATAAAATAATAAATTAAAAAAAATAAAAAACTTTGCAAAACTATGCAATATATTCCAAACTTACCAAAGGGCTGGCTCCATGCTCCAGCAGCTTTCCTAAGTAGCTTTGAGCTCACAGAATGGGGCATTCTGGGGCACCGCAGTGGAGCAGGCCAGCACAACATCTAAGCACCTACAACGGGGATAAAAGGTTAGTTTTTCTTTCAATTCCTTAGTCAATGGCTCCTTTGGTCTAGTTAATAAAGGAATTTAAATGTACTTTTAACTGCACCCAGCAGAGGAGGTTGCTCTTGCCTCCTCCTGGGCTCCTAAAACAAAGAGTTCTTATTTAACTCTCAGAAGCCCCTAACTTATAAAAAATTGAAGATCGAACTTCATTTCCATATGCCGTTAGAAATATTAATTTTGTAAATGGAAGTGGTGATAGACAATCTTAAGTTTAGAGTAGAATTCTCTGAGTTAGAAATCAAGGTTGAAATGTTGGGCAGGATACAATTATGCTGAACCTCAAAGGGTAAAGTGCAAAGTCACAAAGTTTTATCTTATGAGGAGGTAAGAGCCTTATAAATTCCAGGATGTATTTTTTCCTATCACATCAAATAATGCTCATTTCTAAAATAGTAATGAAATGGAAATTAGATTTGTAAGTGGAATTAATTAGGCTGTATCTGATGCCAGCTTTCTCCAAATGACAACCACAATTCTAGCAGCCTGAAGTTTTTCTGATTTAATAGGAACAGGGGATCAATGGCAAAGAAGAGACTGATGTGAAGGTTCATAAGACAAGAGTGTTGCTGGCCTGATCTCAGTTCTTTCAACTCCCTTGTTCCCTTTCTCTTCTTTGAAAATGTTACATAAAATTTTCTATTCCTTCTGTAAGCCACAAATGAGCACAGACTCTGATTGCTTTCTCCCAGAGGATTGCTGCCTTAATTCACTTGCCAGTCATAAACAATCTTGTCCTTCTGAAAAGCTGAATATTATCAGTATTGGGAAGGACTTAAGGGCAGCAAATGTGTATTTGTTGGAATAATGGTTCTGGAGTAAAAGAAAAAAATTGCATTCAGGAGAGTCTTGGGCACCACAAATTACTCAGGTTTTGGACAGGTCGACATTTATCTGTGTTTTATGGCTCTGTCATGATGTTGCATACAAGTTATTCCTGGATGCTCTGTGTTCCAGCGCTATCCTATATAATGATACATTCCTTAGCTGAACTCTCCTATGGTGCTGTACAGACTTTCCCTGGCCTAACAGTGATGACATCAGCCCATGCTGGAACACTCAATTCTTTATCAGAAATAGTCAACTGAATTTAAAAAAAACAACATTTAAAAATTAATCTTTGTGTGATTTAATTGAAACCTCAATATTTCTGAACTTCGGGGTTTTTTGCAGCCTCAGTTTTATGTTGGGTAAATAAAACACTGAAACCCCAAAAGTTTTTCAAAACAAAGGCAACTCTAATCCCTATGTAAAATCTAAAACAGTATCAGGCAAGTATAGCTGAAATCAAGAGAAACTGATTGAGAATGAATAAGACACTGTTAATCTTTAGCCTATTTAATATATAATAAAAATATTTTAAAGGGGCAATAAACCATGCCAATAGCCTACTTTTAAATAAACAATGATTACTGAAAAGAAATTGTTGCAGTTTTTATCAAATAATATTTCCTTCAGGTATTTATTAAATTGGAACAAAGTTTATCCAAAGTATTTTTAATGCCCTAGATTATCTTCATTTTAGTAACTAAAAATAGCAGTACTACTAACACCAAAGAACTTTCTGTGGAGAGAGCAAAGATGTCAGACTACTGTGACTCTGAGATGCCTTCATCAAAATGGGCTCCATTAACACTCCCACAGTTCTTTTCCTTTGCCTCTGCATCAACCCAGCTAACTTAAAAAAAAAAAAATCAATAGACCTGCATTCACTGCTGAACTGCAACTTCCCTGGAGTGTAGAGATTGACAGCAATGTTATATTTCTAAATTTATTAACCAAAAAAGCTGATTCACATTTCACTAGAATTTTTTTTGTTTTCTGATAACTTCACTACTGCCATACAAGCACCTGCAAGAACACACACTTCTGTGTCTCTGCAAAAGTCGCATCCTGAAAGTCCCACAAATGAGAGTCCCCTGATATCTTCTCCTGCTTTGAGATTAGAGAATGAAAGAGGACATGAGGAAACCACTTCCTTAAGGTAATATTGGTAAAGCACTGTTTTCATCAAATGAAACAAGCCAGACTCTGCAGAGACAGCAGTAAAGCAGCAGGAGGTCAATGAGCAGCCGTGCTGATGCTCTGTACTTCCAAGTCTAAATACCTACGGCCATGCCCTGCTCAAACAAACCACATCCTCCACACAGCAGTTTCCACAGAGCTTCCAGCAATTCCACCTGCCTGTGGCAGTCCCAGAGGCACTGTCTGCTCCTCCCATCCCTTCATCACTCACATCAGCCCTTCTGCTGTGCCACAGTACAATGGGAACCGTGTTTCAGAAAAGGCTGAGGAGAAGCCTCACCTGCAGAGGCACCAGAGGACAAACCCAAGTCCACAATAGGGGTCCAAGCAGATCGCGACTTCCCGGGAGGGATAAAGTTCACACTGCAGCTTAATAGAACGACAAAAGGCACTAGTGGCTGCATGAGACATCTGAAAGACAACAGCAAAGTAATTTAAATGATCAACTGTGTCATTGGAAGGCTCACTCCCAGACTACATCAAGTGCATACATCAGTTACAGGATAAAAACACCAAATAAATATTGACTTTATGCTCAATGTAATTGACTCTATGCACACAGGTAATTTATATCTTAGAAAACATAATTTTCCTTCAAGAAGGCATCCAAATAATTGTAAAAGGGGAGCGGAGACAGAATGAATGGTAAGTTTGAAGTGATTTAGGAAGAAAGCTGTGAGTGGTTTTTAGATGTGCTCCAAGCTGTATGTAAAGCTAATGATAACATGCTACATTCTGGAAGAATAAAGGAATGAATGACTGAATGAAACACTTTGTTGATCACCAGTAACGTATTTTAAAGTACATATTTCTTAACAAAATAAATGAAAAATGCCGAAGTACTTTTTAAATTGAAAGGGATTTTTCCAGCAAAGCAATATTAAGGACCTAATCATTCAGCAATAAAAATCCCCAATAAACTTAGTAAAGTTTCTGTAAATAAATATCTGCAAAATATCTTCATGTTATCCAGCTCCTAGTTGAGAAACAGGCTCTTAAAATCTTGGTAAGGAAGCTTTCAAAGATAATACAAGCAGAAGGCAGAAATAAAAAAAAAATGATCCAAAGGAAATTCTTCTGATTTTTCCCCTAGTTTTAAGATGCTTTCCACATTCACCCATCCTGACTTACAAGTTCTAATGACAATGGAAACAGGAAAATATCTTTTAATGTTTTTCCTGTCTATTAGTAACAAGAAAGCCACCAGTGTTAGAAATACAGTCTGGATAGGAGTTAACTTACCAAACCTTTGATCACTGCCATACAGGGAGCTGGTTGCTTTATATACTGCTCACTGAGAGTCAGTGGAGGAAAACGGGCACTTGGAAGGTAAAATTTATTTGATCATAAAGTAAACAGGGGAATAAAGCTCCAGAAGTGACTTTTTCTCCATTCCAATGACAGCCATAACTGAGGCTGGATGTGCTCCAAGTGATGCAGAAGGACCAGCTCTGAATGGGTGTCAGTGTGGGGATGATCTGCAGTCTGCAGATTAATTCTACTCCAGCTGAATCAAGACCACTTTTTCACATGGGATTAAGCTGAATTCTACTGACATAGAACTGCTGTTATTCTGTGAGTTTTTACACCATACTGCATGCAAGCTATTGAAAATGTTGAGAGTGAATGCAAGTGGAATGTACTACTTTCAAAGTGATTACAAAACATTTATCAGCTTTTCAGGAGCCACAGGAGTTATGGCCATTTCTTTTAATTTAGTACCGCTACATTACGAATATAAGCCTTGTGGCCTCTTTTGATCATTTTATAGTTAATTAATCACTAGTGATGATGTAGTAGATGGTAACTATTTACATAAACCTGCTGAGTCAGTGACCTGCAGGCTCTGTGACCCAGATATTAGAAGCTAATCAAGAATTCCTTCATAGATTTATCTGGTTTTCTCTCTAGCCACATGAAGAAAGGCACATCGACTTGGCCTGCCTTTGATGATCTTCGAAGTTTCCCATATACTCACTTTGCATAGTTAGTAGTCATTACTGCAAGTCTGATAAAGTGTAGTTCAGACCTGATTTAACAGAGATGACTGCATATGAAACAATCATTTGAGGCTTTCTCTAGAGGAAATGGAGACTCATGTGACATTCTCTCCTTTAAAAAACAGATGTTTTAGATAAGTCAGATAAATAACACCCTAAAAGTCCCTCTGTTGGCTACTGAGGAGCCCAACAACTACTCCACATCTGTAGACATTGTAGCTATGCAAAGTTAGATGGAATTAATGTTGCAGGAGTGTCCAATATGTGACCATCAGCCATGTCAACCATTTAACCACCAGTCAGCCTCAGGCTAGTCGATGCCTGACCTTAGCAAACAAATATATCAACGAATTTTTGCAGCTTACTCTAGTCTTCTAGTACTGTATTGGGTGAATATACCAGAGAAATCATCAGGTCCCTTACGTGCAAAAAGAAGAGAATATTGAAAACCAATGGCCAGTAGCTGAGTTGCAATAAGAAGGGAGCAACGAATGGGCACTGGAACAAGCAGGAAAAGGATGAGAGTCTCATTTCCTTCATAAAATGGAAATAACAGATGCCTAAGCTGAAAAATGCTTCAGGCAAACAAACTAGTCTATGCACAAGAGTAATGGAATAAAATTTTTAGTCTGAGGAGGAGGAGAGGGGCTAAACCCACCACACACAGTCCTGTAGCAGAAGAACTAATTTAATTTCAATGGATCCAAACAATGTCTGCAAAGGAGGAAGTACGCCAATTCCTGCTTCCAAAAATCATGAGGAGTCACAAATTAGGAGCAACCACCTGCCAGCCAGGCAGGACAGCAAGAAGGGCAGCTTTAACAAGAAGTCCCTACCTTTACCCCTGCCAGCATGCCAGTGGTGGAGACACTGAAGTCAAGGTAAGCGAGTGTTTCAGGGTTAGAAGGTTTGTAGATCTGTGCAGGCCGCTTCTTTGGCAAATCGTCTGGTGGAGACAGAGACAGAAAACATCTGTAGGTCACTGACAAGCACAGTGACAAAAGAGACAGAGGGCCCCTGGCCCCGGCACTCACCTGTATCCAGGACCGGAGGCCATGTCCTGATATCCACTGCTGCCGCCGCCTCTCGTGACCGTAACAATTTACATATTAATTGCGTAGTCATTAAGCAGGCAGAGCGGCTCACCTAGAAATTCAAGAAATAAATAAAAACACGATGAGATACTAATTAACTCCCCCGTGAAAATGGGCAAGAACATGACTTATTTTCTGCCAAAACAGACACAAGTATATCAACTTTATGTTTTCGGATCGGCAGGTGGGAAGATGCTCAAAAAATGCAGCTCACAAAGAAGACAAATCCATGTGAGTTTTACAACTTACATGAAAACTGCACTTTTTAAGAAGAGTATTGTAATGAAATTAAAGGCACCTTAATAGTGAGAATGTGACCTTTCCAACACATTGTATCAGCTCTCACTACAAAGTGCCAGTAAAGAAGACAGTGTCCAAAGGATTTCCGACGAGACAATAACGTATCTTGGTTGTGAGCAATATTTTCAGATAAACCAAAACCTAGTCTAACATTTTACATGAATAATTTTACTATCTTAAGTCAACTTTATGTTAGCCATGTATTTCCAAGTCCTGTGCTAGCGATTAACCACTGGGAGCTCTTCTGATATTGGCAAAAGTAGCTTTAGAACAGAAATTGTGCAAGTGGCATGAAGAAATGAAACGGTGAGCTTACAGCAAATACCATCTGCACCGAACTATAGATGATGCTGAATTCTCCTTTTAGATTTGCTATTTTTAAAAGTTCATAGCTAACAACTATAAGAATATTTCTTAATAAGAATACTTCTTATTCTCATTAATAAAAATTAATATGCTTAAGGAATTCAGACAAACATTCATCTGAGCACTGAAATCACTGAAAATAAAACACAGGAAAAACTGAAAAGGCAACATTTTTCTTCTATTCCCTAAACTCTGAAAATCTGTGCAAATTCTGCTAAGAGTAATTTTTTCTTTAAGGAAAGTGAAACATTTCATTGCACACTTAATTTCCTGTGTTTAAACTAATAAAATCAGTAAGCATATGTAGACTAAATTTTACCACTGAGCAGAGGAGAACAACTTCTATTGACAATGATCTCATGGAATTCAACTTTTTAGAACATGAGAAATTTGGACATTCTGAAATTTGGAGCAAACACCTCTTAACCAAACTCTATTCTCTTGACATTCTAATCCCATGAGTGCCCTGTATAGACTATTTAAATACTTCAAGCTAAAAGTGAATACAAACAAAGTAATTGTGGCACTCCTTAATCCATTTTCATTGTCATGGCAAGGCAAATTAATTCTTACATCACTAATTTTAATCCAAGAAAATCTTGATTTGGGACACTAAATCACAAAAGAAAAGGAATTTCAAGAGTTGGTGGTTCCCAGCCCCCTCAGGAATTACATTCTCTGCAAGATCAGAAGGTTCATTAAAATACATAGAATATCCATGCCTGGAGAATTCCACATCAGAGGTAAACACACAGGGATGGTGGGAAGGAGAAAGAACACAGCTTAGCTCCAGATTAACAACTGCTCAAGATGGGGTTCATTTCAGTTATATTTTACAACTACCAGCTCATCACAAAAGCACAATTATGCAGGGCGAATTTTACTCAGAAGTTATTCTTACTGACTTCAAAAGACTCTGCACAGACATACAACATGCTACAGCAGGCACTGACCCCATCACGTCAGGAAATTTGTGCGACTGCATTGGCAATGAAAGAACAGCCACAATATTTTAATTTCTACAAGGCCATTAGTCTCAAAATTGAGAGAAATTCTTGTATAAAACAGAGCTGAGAGGCTTATAAGTCAAACTGGCATTAATATGGGTAATAATTGTCAAAATTTTGTCTAAAGTTAAGTCTATTGAAGGGACAAGAAATACAAGTCACCTTAGATCTGTCAGTTTTTTATCATGAAATCAAACATCTATTTTAGATATTAAACATCAAAAGAAAAAGAAAAAAACGCATTTTGCATCACTTCTGTAGGTTAAAAATTGATGTCTAAAAACACCGAGTGCCAAAATATTAAAGAACGAAAATCCTGAAAATAATAGGAAAATTTCTCATACCTCTGATGCCATAAGGAAAGCCAAAAATTACAACTATCTCTACTACTTGTTCATTGAAAATATCAAAATTAATTAAACACATCTGTCTAAACTTGTTTCTTCAGAATTCCAATCAATAAATTAGAAACTGCCAGATGTAAAGGGCATCTAATTTCAACTATTTTTATTTCCTTCAGTAACAAGGACATTGCAGCTATTTATGTGCAACAAAGGTTAAACATGGTTAGATAAAGCCAAAATACCAAAAGAAAGCACTGAATGAAAAAGTCTGAGTAACACTTCCCTGGATGAAACAAAAGATCAACCAGTATCTTCACAACAAAACTCTGAAATCGTTTTAAATGCAGAACAATTGGATATTCAGAGGTGAGCATGCCTTTTGGTGAGGATAAACTTCCCACTCAGGTTTTTCTGAACAGTCAGTGTGGTTCTGCCTGTGAGGAATCCTACTCTTCTTGGCATATAGCTAAATATAAAGAAGCACTTTAAACATATTTCTTGAAAGGAGCCACGTAACTGGGGCAAAATGTGACAGCTCAAATGAGGAGGTTGTATCTTGCCAAGCAGTGTTGATTTTGCAACACACCGAAGTCCTGAGTCCCAGGAAGGAATCCAGCTCCTCAACCCAGCCACCCCTCACACAAGTCACTGCCCTTAAAGACACAAATCCGCCACCCATTTCATGTACTTGCGCAGTCTGAGGTGTCAGCTCACCTCCACGATCATCTTCACTGTGGGTAAGGTGGTGGCAATGTTCTGGGGATGAGGAGGGCGCACCGTGATCGGCACACAGCCCGCGTACAGGCATCCGTAAAACGCGGCAATCAGGTCTATCCCTGCATGGAGAACAGAGCACAGAGCCTCCCCTGAAAATCAAATCATTTAATCACAGATTCCTATGCAGCATAAACATTACTTGGAACTGAACCCAGAAGGTTAAATGAGTGACTAAGCCCTTTACAGACTCCTTTTTCAGCCCCTTGTCAGTATTTGTTCAGCTTCACTGATTCCTCTCAACCGCACTGTTCTGAGCATGACAAACCACAGGCAGCACACAAAACTGCAGCCAGATACCAACATTTAGGAGAACTCCAGTTTGTTGTTCAGGAAGTAACCTGTTAAAAAGACTGATTTCTACAGATTGATTATCTTCCCAAATGTACATTTATACAGTGTACAAGAAGAGGGATGTCCCAGCAAAAGGACGATGCTTGGTCCTATCAGCTGCAGAAAGAACATCTGGATGTTCCACAAAATACTGTCTTTCTCTTGCCATTTTTAACCTCACACAGTCAGCCTTGACTTATCTACCTGAAATTTTACAATTAGAAAGGGAGTAATGATTTTGAAATCCTGCTTCTAACATAAAATTAGGTGTTGTGCCATGTAAGTATTGACTGCAGGTGATGGACAATGGACAGCACCCTTCAGGCTACCTAAGGAGGCTGAACAGACAACAATGCAAAGATCCCTTGAATACTGCTGTCTGTCACCTCCCTGGTGCTGTATACAGGCTGTGATAAGATGACAGTGGGGACTGGTTTATTCTTTCAGTGGAAAAGGATCTGCAGTACTGGTAGGCTATTATTCCTTCAATAAAATGCTTCATTCATGGGAAGTGAAATACAGAAAACAAACATTTAAGTTGAAAGTATTAGTCTTCTTTTGTGGAAAAGGTTTTCCCATATTAACCACTGTGAAACTGTTCCTGTAACTACAAAGATACAACCAGTGTCTTGCAGTCCTTACAAACCAAGTATCATATTACAGCCCTTAGTATGATGAAAGAAATGTTAAAGATAAAAGGGTAGCACTAGATCAGAAATAATTCCAAGCAAATGTCAAATGTGTTACCAATTAACACAAACTTAAAAGCCCTGATACCAAAGGATGAAAATCCAAACCAAGAGAGCTATCTAGATTCAGAATCTATAAAGAAAATTGTAATGACAAATTTGTATTTCTTGATCATTTTCTACTTATCAATCAAATTTCTACTCTAAAATTCCCCAAGTATTACTTCCTGGTTATTGTTGCTTTACACTCATGAAATGCAGCACTTCCAAGAGGGAATTGAACAGGTGAATCTAAGAACACTTAGCCAACAGAACTGCATGCTTATAAAATAGTCTCTATCCAGCAAATAATAAAAAAAAAAGCAGTAATTAAATCTGACTGCTTGTAAGAGCCAGGTTTTAAAAACACAGGTTAGTCTTAATCTGAATCCAAAGAAACAAAATCTGCGTGTATGCATAAATACATTTCACTAAATGTATTTAATTTAAATTTCACTTATTTAGTTTAAATTTCACTTTTAAATACATTTCACTAAATTCAAAGGAATGTGCATAAGGCAAACACTTTGTGTGTTGACCATTAATATGGTGCACATGGCAACAGCCCCGATGCAGCACCGTTCAGAAGCGTCTTGATGAACTTCCAGGAGTCCCAAGGTACTGCTACAGCAATTCTTTACCTGGTGGGTAAACCAAAGCCACGTGGTCTCCATCCTGTAAATGTCCCCTCTCCATCAGCATGACAGCTATCTTCTCAGCTCGTTTATGCAGCTGGACACATGTCAGCGAGTTGGCTATTGTTCCCTGCACGGGAAGAAAGATAAATGTCACAGGAGATAACGTGATGTGCTGAAACTCTATTTTCCTCTTCACCTTAGAAGCTGTGGGATGAGGGGCAGCCACAATATGCCATGCAATCAACTTGAAATATGGAAACATTCAGCCTTAGGCCAACCTGTAGTTGGAAGGAAAAAAGATGTTTCTGAAGTAGGGGAATGTTCTCTGTTCCTTTCTCTGTGCCTTCTGCCCTCAACAGTGTTTCTGCTCTCACCAAGGCGGTGCAGCAGTGTGTTAATATCCTGCCCATGTAACCTGTGCTTCCCTTGCTACACAGGCAGCCAGGAAAGTGCCTTTATTTAGCATCTGCGGAGAGCAATTCTGAAAATTGCATTTTGTTGTCTGTATGCTGGAGTGGAGCCAAACAGCCCAGCAGAAATACTTTAAAGAAGACAAAAGACAAAAGATAGAGGAGAAAACAGTACTTTGCATTGGAAAAAAGAATTAGTCTGGAACAAAAGATAAGCACTTATATTGCATATAAATGAAAGAGAGAAGAAAGGCATTTGTTAAATTTGAATAACTCTGGTCAGCACGAGCTTGGCATTTTCAAAGCATTTCAAATAGTGCAAACTCAAAACTATCAAACAGTCACAGTGTTTTAAATTGAATGAGTGCTACAGTTCTTGCACTTCCTAAATATATATATATATGCGTGCATATATAGGCACACACACAAGTACACATTTAGAAAAATATATACATCTGTATCACAAAATTCAATATCACTGCAGGCGAACACCTCAGAAGTCTAAAAATGAATGTACAGGACAGACTGGTTGCACCTAGAGCTGGTCAGGCCAGGTCTGGGCCGGGAGAAAGGGACAGGGCAGTAAGGGAAGGGCTCCATCTTGGCTTATGTGCTTGTTCTGTGGAAAAAGAGGAATTCAGTCTCCAGTACAGCTGTGACACACCTGGCACCTATCACAAGCACTAAGTTCATTTAAAAAAACTGTTTCTGAAAAAATCTGGGGGGAAAAGGCAAGAATATGTAACAGTGCATAAATACGCATATGCTAAAGAAGAACACATGAACACACACCCTAAAATAGAACCGAGCATCAAAAATGCAATGTAATACAATAAAAATGTATTGCATCACTATCCTCATTAAGCGACAAAGCAAGAGGGTCTAGTGTTCTAAAGAAATGTTCTTTGCACTCTATTTTAACAAGGCAAGGAATAATAAGCATTTATTCTGATGATGGTTTCTATCCCCCACCACCCCACACACCACTGCAGTGCTTACTGACCAGGCTTTAGAGGGGAGGGAGCAGTTTGCCAGAGGGAAGCACTGCAAGCAGCGCCATGTTACCAGGATCACCCGGCATTCACAGACTTCATTACAAACTGTCAACAAAGAGCACGACCCAATTGGAAATAAAATGGACAAAGCCAGGGCTCAGCGTCCCTCTTCATCATCCTCAGCAACAACACTTATTGAATTGCACTTCAGGCAGTTTTACCAGCCTTCTGATCAATGTGGAGACCATTCCACTATGAAAGCTTCCTCTAAAGACATATGCAACTCTGTGGACGCTGGACCAGAGATGACTTCCATCTGTCCAGCCCTGAGTATGCCAAAGCAACATGAGGTCTTGTTGTCCTGCCACTGCAGACCTGTCAGAAGAATGTACTTAAACTCTTCATTCCTTCTTTCAAGAAATTGCCTGTTTCCATGGTTATGAGAAGGATCCTTTATATCCCCACACACATCAGAAGCATGGGTCCTTCCAACAGATAGGGAATTGCTGTAAATCAAGTGAATTTGTGCAAAGCTTGTTTACATTTAAGACTGCTGGCACTTGCTGCCGGTGAACCAGTGGGAAGTCATTGTTTATATGAAGTGTAGGGAAGGAAAATCCTGTTGTTGGACAAGAATCACTAGCAAGCATCAGGCAACTACTCCCTTTGGGCCTTTAATGAGCTATCCTGAAATGTAAAGGTGTTGCAATCCTTCCTGACACACACTAAAAACAATGTACTGCAATAATTTTGAAATATTTCGAATTCTCAAAGCTTGGGTTAGAGGAAAACACTAATCTCAGTGGACTTTCATTAGTCATCCACTGCAGGATGCCTGAACGTTTTAGAACAAAGTGTACAGACAATGTCCAAGGAAGACAAAATAGGAAAAGTTACAAATCAGAACTAAATTTCAAGATGGGCAATAAAACTTGCCTATGGCAAACCCCACCAAATCTGTCATCCCTTTCCATAAAATATTAATTCTCTCTAAAAAGCATTACATCCCTCAAACAAATTTCATATGATGAGATACTCATGACTGAGAGTAACAGAGAAACTGTATTTTAAAATCCAACTACTCTTCACTTCAATGGAATGGGAATTTGCTTTGGTAGTCCTTGTTTTGCACACTGTGTCCATACTTCCCACGGTTTGAACCCTTCTGCCACTATGGGAAGTTTGGCTTTATTTAAAACTCAAAAACAACAGCCTTGTGTGGAAGAGATGGGATAGTACACATCAAATCTTTCTCACAGCATCTTTGCTCCTAACTTGGAGGACACGGCAATGCAGCACTTTAATAGTGTAATATTGAACTTATAACAGCACTGCCTCTCAAGATTTTTACTTTGTCACAAAAAAATACATTATTACTTCACTCTCTGACAGGTTTCGCATATTCACAAATATGGGCTATTAATTTGAATTTTTTTAAAAATTATTTAATTACTTACTGGTTCAAACTGAACTTTGTACCAGCACTGTAAAACGGAGAAGGACATTCTGTAAACACTGTAAGTGGTGATTTCACAGAGGTTCACAAGTTACTGGAGGTTTAAGAACCCATTCAAGTTGCATAAAGACCACATAGGCTGAGACAACATCAGCTACTACTCCAGGGGAAGAGCACTATTCCAGGCCTCCCCTCTCCTGAAGACCCTCACACACTATGTATGCTTCCCAGAGCTGACAGATATGTGTAGATGTACTGTGATGGAATGGTTTGAAATCAGGCTTTAATTCTCTCTGTGATCTTGAGAATTATTGGTTCGTTATCTGTAATCTGTAATCATCCAGGAAGTAAAGAAGTTACACTACAGAAAGCAAGGAAGTTTTACTCTCAGCAAAGCCAAGTTCTACACCCATCACATTCATTAACTCATTTTTAGTAAGCAATGAAACGTTGTGCCAGGCTGGCACCTCATGTAGGTTATGCAGAGAGATTTATTTGTGATCCTCTGCAGACTTGATTGTATTCTTGACATACATTTCCTTCTCTTCACCTCCTTTCCTCATTCTCACACCTCCCCCAGATGGTCCAATCTCAAAACCAACAGCCATTGCTTTATTTAGGGAAAATGCTTTCATTTTGCCAAGCCCGTGCTTTTCAAATTGGAAATCAGGATGGTGAGCAGTATTAAACACTGTTATTCAACACAGGGACAGATTTGAAACAGATTCAACAGTATTGAAACAGATTTGCAGTGTCAGCTCACACACAACATGTATGTGATGGAAAAAGAAATGAGAAATGTGTAAGGCACACTGTCTGATATAAAAGCAATCTATATCTTGACAACTTATTCTCTTTTCCTTTCTGTTGCAGTGAACATTAAATATAACAGCTGAGTATTAGTGGAAATAAGAAGAGAAAGGTCACATCCAGCCACAGCACAAGCAGGTGCTGCTAAAATCCCAGTGTGCCTTTTCCAAGCCTGTCAGAGCCATGGCCTGGGCTTCTTACCCTGCAGTTGAGCAGGGTGTAGAGCACGTGGTCAGGGGTGGTCTGAGCTCTCCACTGCAGCACTTCTGACAGGAACAGGAACTGCAATAAAGCAGAGTGACAGTCACAACACTGAACAACTTCTTGGCTTTAAAATCCAGCTCACAATACCCAGAAGCACTAAACAGGAATTAGTTCTCTTGTCACACATTTATAGCAAGGTGCTTTTGCATGGTAGCAGCCACCTCTCTGGAAGTGAAGCCAGTGCTGGGATTATGATCCATTACTACATATACTTCTAAAGCAATTAAAGTTCTCACTGATCCCTCTGAATTTAAGTACTATTTAATTCTTTAGCTTCCTCTCTTTTTCTTCTTCAATAAGGTCAGGACTTTATATGTAAACAAATTCTCTGGATTTCACTTGAGCTGGTAAAAAATTATGTAATAGAGGGTGATTTCTGGTAGAAGCCCCATGAATGCTTCCCACCACATTTTTTTCTGCTACACCATGCAACCTTATTTCAAAAAATCCATAATAATCATCATCATCCATCATATCTCTGAATTGCTCTCATCATTGTCCTGATGACAACTACATGATGTTAACTATATATATGGATGAAGATAACTATATGATGTTAAATACAGGCTGTAACAGAAAAGTTTAGCTTACCTTTCTGGCCTGGTCATTATCTTCTATTTGCCCCAGATCTCTACCGCTGGCCTGTGCAATTCTTTTTCCAGAGACCAAGTTCCCCACCATCACAGAGGCAGGGCCAATTTCTAGAATAAAGCAGAAATACACCAGGCACAATAAAAATCCTATGCTTGTGGATGAAAATTCATGTGATTTCTTTGGCATTACATGACGTTTTCCTCACTGCCGTCCATGAAACCAAACCTTGAGCACATCTATGTTGACATAAACTTTGGTTATGGACCAGATACACAGGAAGATACACATCTCAAAACAGGTCTAATTTAGCATGGGCTCTCCCCAGCCAGAGACATATCTTGTCTGCCTCGATATGATGAATCTGGAAAATTTAGCTCCTACTGTAGACATATACACTCAAGAGCCTCAGTCCAGAGTGACAACATTCCTATTTCCCTCTTCTGTTACCTGGGCTAAGCTGCGTCTCTATTAGGACTTAAGTAATGCCACAGACACAAAGTGACAGGGACTAGGAAGGCAGATGGTGCATATGATAAAATAAATGCAAGCCCTCTAGAATAAGACTGAAAGTGAGGTTAAGTAATTTCAGAAGAAAAGGTCATGGTTGACACTCCTCCATGAGGCGGATTTCATTGATGTTTTGCTGCTGCCACTAGGGTACAATAGCTGTCTCACAGATACCATTTAAGCTCATGTTGGCATTTGTTTTCTGCTTCTCCAGCATGGATTACTGACCAACTGCAATTTATACCAGACTCTACTTCTAGCCTATGATATCCAAGTGATTGTGGTGTAAGTAACCAGGTAATGTACAATCAAAAGCACCTACAAACTACTCTGCTTTAAAATTATAAAAGCAATACCCTCTGGGTATGACACAAGAACACATGTGACAACTGATGCGATACTATCAGTTTTGTTTCTGTGCTCCTGGCATTACTTTTACCATAGTAATATTAATGTATAGAAAACATATCTGTAATGATCCCTATTGATTCTAATTCAGCGATTATTTTGTGGTGCAGCAACAAGGAAATACCAATGTGGGCATTGCAGTAAACGGCCTCATTGCTTTCATTTAGTTAGTGCAAGTCACTGTTAACCTCTGACATTCCCAGTATCCACAACCCGAGATTATGGTTTTGATTCTGAAACATTTGTCCAAAGGTTTTAAAAAAAGATGATGGTTTAGGCAAACTTGCACTGCATTAATGAAGGATAGTCTCCATATCTGTGATGCAGAAAGCAAACCCACTACTAATTCCAAGGTGTTTTTCAAAGTGGACAATAACCAACACTTAGTCTAATGTAGCTGAATTCAGGTCTTAAGCCTGAGGCTACACACCCAGAACTCCTTGAAATTAATCCAAGTACTAAAACCTGCAATTGGATTCAAAGGCAAAAGTTTGTTAAAATTTATTTGTACATTGGGCACAAATAACCAGTGACTGGACTACAGCAGGCTACAAGGGCTTTCTTGGTCTCTTGAGACAGTGCCTTGCTGTACCATTTCATCCAACATTCTTCATGAAGAGGCAGAACTTCTGAAGAACCATCTTAAAACTAGGTAGAGTTTTCCCTCTAATATATCTGCTGTAAGAATAATACAGAATCTCCACGCAGGTTGGGGATTAAACCACTCATTCTTTGGTTTAATTTATTCATGACCAGTTTTTAAGTATTTGCTCTTCCAACACTTATTTAGTGTCAACAGTCCTCTTCCTCCCTATTTCTAGTTCACAAACTCAGCCTTCAAAATAAGCCAAGATTTTATCTTTCACTGTTTTTTTTGGTTTTTATTTTTCCATCCTCTTTAAACATAACCAAAGAGGAATTTACTCCAGGTGTGGTCTCAGCGGTGTCTTGTAGAGTGATAAAAATGTCATCTTTATTGAATTAGCATTTTTCCTTCCACTCTCTGTGAAGGTGCTTCTAGCTTCTGGCAACACCAATGATGTCCTTGACACACAGAGAGTATTGAAGAGGAAAGCTGATGAAGCTGATTCTCACCTGTATCAGCAATTACTTGATTTTGCTCCCTTACAGTACCATAAGCACACAGCTCGAAGTCACAGTCCCTTGGCCTTCATTCCTCTTACCTGGTTGCTTTTGCCTTGGTTTGGGCAGGTTTGTTACGCAGGTGTGGGGACACATCAGCACATTACAAGGATGCAGAGATCCTTCCAGGAAGAGCTGTTTGGTTTCTGACAGGTGAATCCCTCCCAGCGGCGTCTTGGGAAGCGTGTTTGCTGGGACAAGTGCTAGGCAGTAGACTCCCACTTGATGAATGCTGTCAATTGCCTAAAAAATCACACAGGAAGTTGATTTTAATGAAGGGCTAATTTTTCATCATTCTAATAAGCACATGTTGTTCTGAATTACTGCATAAAACAGCCCTAATAATTAACTGGCAATGGAAAGACACTTCAGCTATGTCAGTGATAAGGATGTTCTTTTCACTGGCAACAGGTGGACAGAAATGTTGTTACAGCCATTTCAGCAGATAAAAAAGGAACCAAAAACCTGGTGATAAATGCACACAAATCTATTAGGAAATGTACCTTGTTATCCCTCTTAAGTACACATTAGTAGCAGATATCCTGGATATTTTTACAAAGACGGGCTGCAAGACCACATGGAACTGCTTCTAAGCTGTGCAATTCTCAGAGCTCAAGTTCACAGGATTCCTATCAACTTAATATCCAGTCCATCTTTCTGAGCAAGGCAAAATTTCAAATAATCTCTATACCTAATGATGTATGTAGCCTGTGAATCTTTTAAATTTTTTATAAGGTAATAACTGTTTCATCCCCTGATCAAGTGTAAAAGATTTTCAGAAAGGAATGGAAAATATATAAGGGAAAACTATGAAACTATCCACTTGAAAACAAATCTGTTGGACAAAAACCTGGAAAAGAAGCATCTTTGAATCATATAGCAGCCATGTCCACTGCCTGATATGTTAATTCAACTGCATCACTTTCAAGAAACTGTAGAATACAGTATCTATGTAATTTATTGAGTTAAACATGACTATCCATGCACATAGATTTTAATTCCCCTCGGATTTAAAGGGTTTATTTTCCTCACAACAGAAGTTGCAGCAAGTGTGTTAGAAAACCAATTTCAGTGTGTTAGAAAACCAACTTCAGATATTTACGAAAATTGAGAAAGAAATTACAAATAGCTTCTCTAATGAGTAGTTAAATGTTCAAAAATATAATTTACTTAATTTGCTTTTTCATTTTAAACTGTGAGAAAAGTGAATTGATATGTGTGCTGCCTTGAAGATACAATCTATACTCTGAGAATCAAATAATCACTTAGTTATGTATGTACTAAAGTGTAGACCAATAAATTACTGATTACTTCTACAGACTAAGCAATGCTTTGCTTTTGCTTCTGTTTGCTCCATTTCTTATTGATTTGACTGAAAAATCTCATAAGAAAGAACAATAAACTGGTGACTCATTTAAAAACATTGGAATTTTAGCAGTAGTAGCTCTCACAGCAGAATGGGAAGACCTTGCTGCTGGTCTACAGACACCACCCAAAAGATCAGCAATAGAGAAACATTTATGGCAGCAAACACACAATGTCTCATGTTTCTGGCAGAAACCATCATAACCCATTAATCATAAGGTTATTTTTAGGTTCTGAAAAGCAGTGATAAATCGTGGGATCCTCACCCGACATCAGCTTGAAGGAAAACCATCACAGGGCACGTAACCACTTTTACTCAAAACTCTGTGGCTCCTACAGGTGGTGAATGGAAAGCAATACCCAGCTGAGGGAGGATGAGGGGTGTATGCAATGATTCCCCAGTAATGTCTGAACTGTCTCTGAGAGATACATCTGCTTCACAATGCCACATAAATATCAGGTGTCATTCAAAACTGTCACCTTTCACACCTTTAAGTTTGGCACATTTCTGAAGCAGGGAATGACTTTGTCACAAGGATGACAAGTGGTGAACTGAGCCTCAGAATTTTGAGGGAAAAGAGTACCAGTCAGTTTTAATACTGTTGGCACTTGTGCCTCTTGATGAGATGGCTTGGTTTTTGAAATGGCTCTGTCCAGCCAGAATCAACCAGTATCTGAAATCTCTGTCCCTCTCTTTCATTGGGAAAATGGACCAGATATACCCAAACTTGTGGACAGTCCTGGTTGCTGTGTTGTTTGAGCTGAGAAAAAATCTCATTCTGACACAATTCTCAGGGTAAACACTCTTCAGCGCTGCAGTAGATCTCCTGGCTTTACCTAGTCCTGTCAAGTCCTGGCACTGATAAAACTCACATCCAGTCTGCCATACAGGGACCACAACCCTATGTGAAGGGTCAGATCAGTCTGCAGCAGATGAGTATCCAGGATCTGACTGAACTGCTGGGTGATCTGGGATCTTCACTTCTTCTACTCTCAAGAAACTCCATCGCCAGCCTGTTCCCTCCCTCCCAACCATCCCTCTGCTAAAGCCCACAGATTCAGTCCGGCATAGTCTCACAGGTATGGCAGCTGTACGATCCTTCAGCTCCCTACCAAGGGGCAGGACGGATCAGGAGAGTCAGGATATGTGCAAACCACTGGAAAAACTGGTTCTGTAAATCAAGACAGCTCAACTGCAGGGAAGAGACAGCAAGGCGTAGCAGAAGCAGGCAGTGCAGGGCAGGGCTGGCACAGGGTAGAACTCACAGGGTGTCAGACAACTCACAAATAGCATTAAAATCAAGTTGCAATTTGACAGAGCTTGTTATCAAGGACTTCACTGAGAGCCATGACACAGACTGTAATAGTGTTATGGTGTGCCTCACTAGCAGCTGATTCAGATACAGCTGGTTACCACTTCCTGACATCTGCCATTAAAACTCTCATTGGGAAGAGGCACAAAACATCCCACATGTTTCTGGCTTCTGTCCTTTGTCTCTGGTCTCAGCTGTGGTGGAAACAGAAACTTTTTGTTCACATAGTGGTGCAAGCAGAGTTGCAGGCTTCACACGTGGGTGATGAAAGCAGCCACACGTGTGTACTTTGATACATGGCCTACCGCTCTCAGACACTGCCAGGACTTGATCAAACTCGGAATAACAGGGCTGACTCTTGGCAGGAGCACTGGGACACAGGATTCCTGCAGTTTTCAGCGCAGAGCTCTACTGATTATGATTGTGTAAGACATCAGTTCTGTAAAAGTCATAAAGATGCTCTGCTGACAAAACAGGACAAGTGTTAAGTCCAGAGTTTCAAGACTTTTAGGAGCCTGCGACTGGACAAAAGTGTGGGCAGTCCAAAGCCTCTTCTACAATAGCTGCCCTAGGTGCTACTAGGTGTTTCAAAGGCTTTCTGTGTGATGGCAAGCTAGAGGTTCTATCTTTTCCTGGTATTAATTTAGATCTACTGTGAATATGAGATGCCTCTAACTGTATGAAATGTAGCTGTCTTTTAAATCAACAGAGCAGATAAGCCTCTCTTGAGATGGACGAAAGCTTATTTGTTCAGTTTCTTGAAGGATACAGTAGATAGATTTCCTTTCTTATTCAGTAAAATGCAATGATGAACAAAAACATCTCTGAATTGTGTGGAATCTTTTACTTTGGCTCTCAGGTAAAGCAAAAATATGTCTGCAATATATTTACTGAGAAGAGTCCTTGTAGAAGGACAGAAGGTAGCGAAAGGAAGTGAAGTAACAGGAGACCAACTGGTAGACAGAGTTCAGACCACTTCATAAGGTAGCAACAAACAGACTTAATCTGACTACATCTCCATTAAATCTATTACTTTTGAGTCTGAACTGGCTTAACCACAGAGATGGAAGATGACCTTATCTAAAGTATCTAATATTTTTATGTATGGACATTTGAGTTGAAAAAACCCCTGAATATAGTATTGATAGTGCCAGACTGCTGGAATGGGATTCTTTGCAATAGGTGTCCCTCTGAGATGATAACCTCATTGTACCTAGATCTGAGCTGATCAATCACTTTCCTTCATTTCAGTAGAGAGGAATTGGGATTTTTAGGCCAAGTTTCATTCAGGTTATTTTAGCTATCAACATGATACATTACAAACACATAATTCTCCCTTATCCATTAAAAAAATAAATCTGGATGAGGCCAACTCTGTATCCATGCTTATAACTGAGACTGGTAGCTTTTGACAGTCAGACTATATAATGCATTCATTCACTCATTCATTCCCCTTTCAAAGTAATGAATGGCTATACCCTTAAAAACCACATGTTACTCTCTCATTGCTATTATTTACTTCAATTCATTCCTGTTTTCTTTTAGCATTTTGATTAGGAAAAAGATCACTCTCTGGGTGTCTGCAGCCCAAATAGGAACTGTCATAAGAAGAATCTCATTTTCAACTCATTAAGAGCAAGTGCAACTGAAGGCAGATTCACGATTACTCAAAGACAAATGTCAGTTACCTTAGGGGTCTGAAAGTTCAATAAAAAGAATATAAAGCAAGAAAAAAATAGCTGCCAAATGTACATATAGAGCATTACCTGGAGAACTCTACTCATCCACTGAAAACTGTCTTCTTCTGTGGAATCTGGCCTTTGCTCAGCAACAATAACTATCCTTTCATCATGAAGCACGCTCACGGAAAACACTGCTATTCTATAGGAGGAGAGAAGAGTATTTAGTGCCAGGACAGAGGGAAAAACCTGTCTTCTGCATTGATCTTCTACAACTCTGATTTCTTTATTTATTAGTTAGACTCCTGGTGTGTCATTTACTAATATATTTATGAGGAAAAAGCTACAAGAACAGTTTTGGATAAGTTCTGGAGTTGAAACAGCAGGCTTTGTTCTACAGTCATGTATATACATGACAAGCATAATGTCAGAGCAGGATTGAGAAGTGAACATTTTTGGAATAAGAAAAGCACAACATTTGGGTCACACCAAGGCTGTTGCTAAGATGTTATACAACAGCCAGCATAAGCACCTTCCTTGGCCCCGTCTTAGAAGACAGGAATTGCGACATCATTTTGTGAGAGGTCTGACATGTGATGGAGTGTGAGCACATGCTGTTTGTTGTATGAGGCTCTTCAGAAGTTTTAGATGTCTCCTGCTCAGTTTCACCACATAAGGAAGGTCACACAAAGAACCACCTGCACATTCAAAAACTTCAGTGTAAGGCATATTGGAAATGTTCAGTTCACACAGAAAGGCACCTGTTGAGCCAACACCCTCAGAATTACCCAGCTGTTCAACGGGAAATTTCAGTAATCAAAGTTTCAAGACCTTGGTATCCAAATTCTGCCTCAACATTGCCTTGGGCTTCCCTCAGCTGTCTCCTGGTTCAGGCAATATGAACAGGACTTCAGGGAAAATACATTGCTGATCAGGCACTGCTTTCTGAAAGCATCTGGATCATTTACAACTCATCTAAGCAAAATAAAGATTTCTACATAAAATAAAAAAAGAAAGGATCAAACCTTCCCCTGTAGACAAATTTCATGGGTTCCACGGCCAGTGCTGTTGCTACAATGTCATCAGCATTATGCCTTCTTCCACTGACAACCATCAAACCATCCATTTTGCCAATAACAAAGACCAGTCCACCTGGTCCTATAAAGCCTAGAAGTCCAGTCCTTATAAAAGGATATTCGGTGATAGGGCCACCAGAACTGGTCATAGGAAACACCTGCAAAACAGAAACGGGTTTTCGGTTCTATACAGAGAGATGGGGCTGCACAGTACTTCAGGCATTTTCTCTCAGATGGCTATTCTGAAACAAAGTAAATAGGTCACTGGTGATGCTCTTTATCCTTCAATGACCATAAAGGGAGTGTCAGGAAACTCCTACTCTCGTGTGTACCTGAGCTCCAGCAAATTCAATCCCACTCTCTTTACCATACACGTTTTCTGTAACTGTGAATTTCTAAATCATTTATGACCTTAAAAAAAAATACAAATCATCATCAACAGTATTAAATAAAAACCCATGCTGAGCAGACTGCCATCCTGAAGTGCTGTATATAGGTTAACTGAAAGCTTAACTCATGAACATTTCAGTAGGTTTTCAGTACCTCATGCCAATTTCCAGCACAGTATAAGAAATAGGCAGGCTGGAAATGAAGCTATTTTAAGGTGCAGCACATTAATGACTCTTTCAGCTGAAAACATTTTTATTTAAGGTCAATTAAGTTCTCAGAATACTAGTGATAATGTCTTCTGTAGCACACCTGGAAGTGAAAATACAGCCCTATAGAGCACTTCTCTAAATGTCTGAACACCAGACATACGTGACTTCCACAGACAGATTCCTATGGCTTTTTCTATCCTAATTAGCACAGTGTTATCCTTTTGGCATGTGAGCTACTCTGAGCTGCATTCTGACACAACCACACTTTCCTGCAGTCCTTAAATAGTCTAAAGGCAAAAAGACAGTGGCAAGTAGAAGACCATGCCTATATAGTGTTCTTGAAGGCTCATCTAAAAAGAAAGGTCAAATTCTGCTGCCAGATGCCCATGGGTGACTGTTATTGAATGGTATAACAAGATTTAATGGTTATACATCCTTGGCCATAATTCATTTCAGGAACACAAAACTCTTTGACACTCTAATACCTGCAATGTGAATTATGCAGTAAAACAGAATAGAGATCCATTTGGAGAGGACACTTAAGAACATGGTTAACATTAAAATAGAGTGCCCACTCAATGGCAGTTTATTTGTTTAGCATTAGTAATAAATCTAAATCAGACTAAATATGCTGCTAAACTGCTGACAGTTATGAATTATGAATGATACCACAATTACAGCACATACTATGAAATGAACGTAAGTACCTTTCTATCCTAAAGTATGTAAAATCCAGGATTATCACTCACTCTGGGTATTGCCAATTGTACTTGCAGCATAAAAATCAGCTATCAACAAATTTCAGATCACAATAGCATAGTGGGATTCCTGACTCCAACAGTAGGATGCAGAATCATATCCACTTGTCTCCATTAATTATATAATGTGCAGTGTTTACAACATTCAGCTCCGCATTTTGCAGGAGGTATTAGTCACATTAGTCTATTAAAAGCGGTAATAACAGAGATTTTTTTAAGGGAAACCTAAATGTATTTGTGTTAATTTCTGCCATAAATATTAAACAAGAAAAGAATTGTAGCTTAAAAATTTTTTTTTCACTTTTTCTCTAGTTTGTTTAGTCTTTCACACTGTCTTCAGCAGAAGTTAATGATAACAAGTGAGCATGTACTACAGAGCTATCAATACAGCAGTATGCACTGGAGTGCACACAAATTCCACAAGAGATTCCACAAAGCCAAAAGGCTTTCACCTAAGGCAATTCAAACAAAAGCAGGTGGGGACTAATCAGAAAAAGGTTTCTCTGCTCTTCAGATACCTCTCTTGAAGACTACATCTGTCAGGATTCTGTATAAATACAAGCCTTAATGCTGGAAGTGCTGTGGAAATGTTGAAAACTGCTTTCTAGAGATACCAAGCAGCTTTCTTACTGTTTGCAATAATTAAACTCTGCACATGGATTTGTACAATATTACCTTTTGACCTTCATCTTTCTTATTCCTTTCATTCTGATTTTTTCAGCTCCTCTTATCTTATTTGTAAAGGCTCTTCAGAGCCAAAAGTAAACTCACATAAAGATCTACTATTGCATTTAATGAAATGAGCTTCAATGCAGATTATGCGGGTAGAATATAGGTCCCAGGCCATGAGCATTGATTAATATTGCTGTTTGTATACTGTTAATATCAATACTTCATGACAAATACTACCTTGAAACAGAAAAAGTTCAAAAGGAAGGATTTTATATAGCACTTTTTGTCAACTTACCTCAAAAGTATTTTTGGTCATGCCCGAGAGTCCATAATATGATGTACCCGTTGCAATAGCACATACACAAAGTTCTCCTATTTCATCTGTTTTACAGAGCTGAGGAATTCCATCTGGCTTCACTGAACACATTATAGCTAGAGGGAGAAGAAAGGAAGTCAAAAATTATTATAAAATGAACCACAGAATAACATACATGCTGTGGGAAAGACATCATGGTGGAGATGACATAAACGAATTACATGCAGACTAATGTCTAACAATGTTCCTTGAACATTATGGTTCTCAACATTATCAAGTGGTTTTCTATTATAAATAATATTTATATAAAGAATGCAAGGATCTTTATGTAAACTCAGTCTTTACATTGATAACAATCCCTATTTGCCTTGCTCTCTGAAACTGCAGTTCATCTGTAATATTGCTGTGAAATGTGATTGTGTTCCCAGCTTTGCCTCAGTCAGTGCAAAATGAAATACCCTAATGGAGCCCTTGGTAATTACTATACAGCCAGGGAGGCAGGCAGCCAGGAAATCCACCTCTCAGAAAGTAGCAAGTAACACCATATGAAAGATCAAGATATTCCAGCAGACTAATATGGTTGCTTTACTGAGAATCTATCGGAGCTCAGACTCCCTCTGTCTGGTCTTACAGGCCTGCAGAGAGAGCAGGAGCTAAGCAGGAGGGATTAGAAAGCACTGGTCTGAGAAAGAAGCACTATTTTATGTCGATCATTTGAACAAGAATCAGGAATGCTGCTTGAGCTATAATCTCTGGAGTTGGACTACAGCATTGGTAGATTTCGTAGTTGCAAAGAGGATATGATGATCAAGGGAAAGCAGAAAGGAATCAACACATCTTTTAAGTACAAGTGTGTCGCCCTGATTTTTCAGCCTTCTTGTGTCTCACAGTTCGTAGGTCTTAGGTTTTTTCTCACGCATGGGTGGTATAAGTAGAAGCAATGTTTTTGTTAGCTCAAGTTAGTTTACATATTTTCTTCTTAGAGATATGGACAGCTGATGGACAGTTGTCTTGACCAATAGGATGGGGAGAGGTGTCAATCTTCTCCCCCAGTCCCTGGCCTTTGTAGAAATACTATAAAAGTGGAGTCAGATTTCGGAATAAACAGTTCATGCCTTCTCACCAGAGTGTGTGTGTGTACGTGTGTGTGTCCAACAATGACACAAGTGTACAAAATCTTGAACAACTTTTCTCTCACTCAGAGGATAAACAGGAGCGTGCTCGTTCATTAAATTTATCAGAACATAATATGAAGTGCAAGGTGGAACATCTATTATCTTGATATTATATGATAATATGATAACTATTAAACAACAACCAATTGTATCTTCCTTTATTTTAAGTTGTTCAACTGAATTTTTGTAAGATGCATCATTATGTTTTATTGCTTTCATTCATAACAAGCGTTCTCTTATGAAAAAACACAGTATTAGCCTTTTCTAGTATCATAGCATCTTATAATGTAACTGTTTCATGGAAAGTGTTATCTTCCTCTTCAGAAGCAGTGGTTTTAGTTTGAATTTATCAACATGAACTTTTCAGTCATACCTCCTCTATCTAGTAACTGGGTGATAGCACAAGACCTTTGGAAAACCATTCTGCCAAGCTTTCAGACAGCAATTTTATTGATCCTTAGCACAGGCTATGAAAACTTTCCCCACTGAAACCTTTTGTCTTTGTTGAACTTATGGATATTTATAGCCACAGTATTTTAACTTCCTTATTTTCTCTACCAACACCTCACGGCTAAAGAACAGATGTTCTGATGTGGTGGTAGGTTATTTAATACACGCTGCTCATGCAAGCGGACAGACACTGAGGTAAATGCAGACAAGAAATCTTGGGATTTCCAAACCCTGAAGTTTTGTAAGGAAATACTTTTGGACTAAAATGTTTTCTAGGATCTTGTAGTTACCAAAGCTTGTAGTTCAGCAACAAAGTACGCTCACCTGCAGCTTTCTACTACCAATTACTTAAAACGATGAATCATAGTAAGTTTCAAAGGAAGTTTCTCACCTCCTGGCATCACTAAGCCAACATCCTGGACAGTCAGGACAGACAGCTTCTCTTCAGAGTCCACTCGAATGACCCCGTAAGTGAGACCATGCATGGACAGAACTCCTCTTCCCGGCGGCTGGTTGCTGTCGTCTGTTGGCCTACAAACGTGGGTCAGAGCACCAGAGCACCATCAGGCAGGAGTAAACATCTACTTGTGCTTAACGGACTACTATTGCAAATACTCCTTGGTTTCAAGAGTTTAAAATTTCCCCTTTCCCCCTCCCCTATCAGGCCCAATGAAATCCTGGTTTTCAGTCATTTCTGAGTAATTGCATCATTTATCTCTCTCATTCAGTACCCACCCACATATATGGGGCTGCTGAGATGCAAGTAACCCCTAACATTTACCCAAAACAGCCTGCATTTCATTTCCAAAAAAATTTATGAAGATTGCCTTACCACCCAAGAAATGGGCTTTCACCTGATTTTTAAAATACTGAAAGATGGTGCAGACAATGTGGAAGGAAACTGGATTACAATTATTTGGAACTGATCAGTAAATAACTGGACAAATTCTATGTGTTATCTATTTTGAGGCAGCCTGGCATAGATTTACTGTCAAGTATCTGTGGAAGACACAAGGACTTTACCATCTTCATTTTAGTGCATATAATTGAATTCTTCCTATTCTAATTTACCATATGAAAATTAAAACAAATTACACCTTCATCAGTCATAGTCAAAATGTTGTGGATGCAGCCTCTCGGTAAGACCTCAGTTTGCTCAGATTCATTGCCTGCATGCTGTAAAATTCCACAGCATCAGCAAGCACAAGATGCCTGTCAGCTTGTTTCAGGATAAAACCACCTGCTGCACCACTGGATACAATTACACCTATGGAAAGTGTGGCTTGAGTAAATGAGTGTTGACGAATGCAAGTTACCAGGTCAGGGGAATGTGTCAGAGCTTTTCATGTCTGGAAGGACTCTAGCACTGTCCTGCATTTTAAAATGCAAAACTGGAAGGTGATGTGGTGCTGATTTGAGTTCATATTATGCACGCATGAAGAGCAGACTCCAGCTCTTTTCAGGATGCATAAAACAGACAATATTTAGCTCACAATTCTGCATTTTTCCTAAATGCTCCATCACAACACAACTATTTTTTAACAGATAATGTCCTCTGATGTGACATTTCTCCTCTACTGTGCTTGAAATACTAGATGGGCTTCAGCCAGTCCTGCTCATGTAAGCCTTGCCTTGATGGGCTCTATAAATTTCAATTAATAGGTTTTATGAGGCATATTTCTCAAGTGACATTGTCAACAAAGAAGGATGTGAGCATGCTTGAAAATGCATTAGAGCATAACAAATGGCACTAGTAAACAAGCACCTGTGATAAATAACACTCCCATCATATAAAAGGAACTTTCAGTGACACTATTTATCAACTTTCTCTCATCCCTGCTCTCCAAAACACACATTTTGTGCTCATGAGAAGAAAGGTCTCCTGCAGACTCCCAGAAGTAGAGGCCATCTGGACTTCCATCACATCCATTTTCTTGCACTACTTATGACACAAAGCATTTTGAGAGCAGCTCCTATAACCATTTACAATTTATTTGACCAACAGCCATTTAAACGGGAAAAAAACTGTCCCAAAACTTTTGCATTCCCTTAAGCAAGTGGGTTCAGACTAATATGCAGGAAACCAAAGGGGAATAACATGAATTATTTGCATGACACATCCCTTTGAATATTAGGTTCTGTGATTTAGGTCTAAGACTGAAGTACCTCTAGTCTATTACTGCCTTTTTCTAAACTATAAGGTTATTTTAACTGAGAACTGGTTTTGTTACTCTTCCTTGTAGCAAGTTTAATAAAAATACACCATAGATTTTGAAAGACTGAGAGCATTAACAGGGAGCTCTCTGGATCTCTGCTCTGCAGGGAGTCATTTTAATGCATACTTCAGCAGTAACTCTTTGGAACTCGTATGATAATGACTTTACTGTCAGTGGAGATGACTTGAACAAAATGAAAAATACTACATCTCCCAAGTTCATCTAGCATTATCCTACCATTAAACAGAGTTCAAATAAAAGGAGACGTGTTCAGTAACATTCACGGCAGTAAGAACTGCTCTGTAATTACATAGTGACGCACTGAAGATAAAAATGCCTATTTTTTTTATTTTGAATTATCCACATTGCTATGTGCTAGTAATTTTTTTTTGTAAGGTCTCAATGCTAGTTAATTTGGAAATGAATTTTTAGTGCTTCAGAGAGTTACAGGCACAGAGCTTATGTCTAGAAAAGGGACACCAGCCATGCTATTATGAAGTTCTCCCACTTCATAACCTGTGATTTGGCCCAATTTTCCAGGGTTGGCCCAGAAAACTCAGAACCTGCTCAGTGCTCAGCACAAGTGACATCAGCCGCCCATTCACTTCCTCTCTGGACTTACAGGCAAGAGTTCATTCCAAGGGAGCAAGGGCTTGCACAGCCAATGTAGGGAAATCTATCTAAGGGAAAGATACTTGGTACTTCCTGCATAAGGCTGAGAACAGGCTGGTGGAGCTGAATAAAGGGCTCTCTGAAATCCTGTGGTTCACAGAAAGACAACTAACCTGGACAGGGTAAGTCCCTGATGGATTGCTTTCAGATGTTCTAAACTAATAGTGAGGTGGGTGAAAATCAACCACACTCTTGGCCTCATGTCCTTCTTCCTGAACATGCTCTGTTGAAAAGCTAATTGAAAATCTAGTTAAATTTCACTTGAATGGTGTATTTAGGAATATGTGGCAGGAAGTATTTTACTTAATGCTATTTTAGTGCTTTACACGTTTATATTGCATGTTCTAACGTGAAACAATTATAATTGGCTGCAGAAACACGAACTTAAAAACAAAGTTCTTACTGTTCAATGTACAATTTTGGAAAACTCTGCCAAAGCCAACAATACTTACACCATTATTGTGTGCTAGAGCACTCCTGACAGGATACGGCTGCTAGAGTGAAGTCTTATGAGAGGTTGAGGGTGCTGGAGGGCTCAGCCTGGAGAAGAAGAGGCTCAGAGGGGACCTTTCACGCCTCATCACTCCCTGAAAGGAGGCTGTAGCCAGTTAGGGCTTTTCTCCCAAGCAACGAGTGACAGAACAAGAAGAAATGGCCTCAAGTTCTGCCAGGGGAGGTTTAGATTGGATATTAGGAAAAATTTCTTCACCCAAAGGGTCATGAAACATTGGAACAGGCTGCCCAGGGAAGAGGCTGGGACACCATCCTTGGGTATTTAAAAGATGTGTGGAAGTGGCACTCAGGACACAGTTTTTGAAGGCTTTGCAGTGGTTGGATTCAATGATCTTAAAGGTCTTTTCCAACCTGAACAACACTGTGATTGTATATACATAATGCTTAACAGTTTTAGTGGCATTTAGCAGTTTTAGTGGAATTTATCTATTTTATTTCTAGTCACAAATCCCTCAGACTCAAAGAGCATTTCCAGATGATTACTGAAAGTCTGTGAATGGTTAAAAAGTGCCTGTCAGCCAAAAACAACCTGCAGAATGTAATAAATCTCTCTAAACAGAGTACTTAAGAATATGATTTTCCTCAATGGCAATTCCACTTGTTTCTCTCATTTAATTAATTTTATGCCTACAGTGGCATTTTTACATTTTTATTTACAGAATTTTCTTTTGCATTTCAACTTATTTAATTTAAAATTAGATAAAATTACAGCAATGGGAGCCATAAAGCATTCTGAAGTTAAATCATTACTCTAAAAATTCTTGTATGTCTTCCTTGGACATAAAAAAATTGCAAACTATACATATCATATAGAAGTTAAATATACAGATTCATATTTAATTTTTTTTTTTTTTAAATTACCACGTATACACATTCAGTGGGTCTATTTTCAGTGGTGTAACACATACCTTCGAATAGCCACAGTGAGAGCTTCTGGTGAACTAGCACAGGGACAAATGACCTCCTGCCTTAGACCTTTACTTTGGAAGACATTGAGAAATGCATCACAGGAAGAAATGGACCCTAGGGTAAAGAAAAACAAAACCAATCAGAGGAGAAAAATAATTTGTGTGAAGTGATGCTATTCAAACTGCAAATTTACTGTTCAATATACAGGCGTTTCAGGAAAAATCAATTAAAAAGGATACATGTCCACTGGGAAATTCATCAGAGCTGCTACAACTATATATACATATATATGCAGTTGTGTATATGCATACAGGGAATAAAGAATAATTTTTGAACATGAAATCTTTTCATTATGCTTAGATAGAAAGGTCCTATACTGCTAGATCTACAATATCAATTTCTTTTCAGTGTTCTTTTTTAGGATGAGGGAAATTAAGGATTTATTTCAGAAATTCCAAACAAACTACTACAAACAAGCACAGCACCTGTATGCTGGTATCTTAAATAATACACAGAAACAGCTCATGCTGTTAATTGTCATTAAGTAATTCATATGTGTTTCTCTAGAGTAGCATAAGTATTTCCCTAAAATTCTCAGTTACTTCTGCTTCTCAGAACCATCATTCAGAAGAAATGTTCTGATCTTTTCTATAGCTTAAGGTCTTCATTGCTTCAACTTTTATAGATTCAATCTTTATACGCGACTGTGATGTTAAACAAAACTGGATTTACTGCAACTTGCGTTATATGGAATACCAAGTTTGTTCCAGTATGAGCTAAAGAAAAATACACTGAAGAAAATCCCTAATTGATCACTGTTTCCATAAATGTCACACAGCTTGCAGCAGACAAATTCCATATTTTGCAAATATTTTAGCTAAGATGGCGGAAGACTGAAGCTTTAAATGCAAGAGAGAACCCCCTTCCTGTTCTCTCCTGTGCTGGAGCAGCAGAGCTTACAGGGGTTTGCACCATCAGCCACTATCAGCATCCGCAGCGAGGAGAGGTTGATGTCCCTCTGGTCCCGATGTGCCACCAGCGCCCAGTGCATGTCTCTGGACTTCACACAGGCAACTTTTGCTGCAACAGCAATGAGGAAATTACTAACATGCCATATAAAAGCTAGACAGCTGTGTTATCAATTTGCAATTCTGACTTTGACTATCAAGCAAACTTTTGTACATTCTTGTCCCTTACCTTTGTATTGACAGACTTTTTGTATCCATGACAGTGGATTCACTTTCATTAAGGAGTATGGAATACTTATGACATGCATCATGTTCATGACACTCTGAAATCAAAAAGATAAAAGGATTTTATACAAAAATTGTGGCAACTATGTGTTATGGGCAGGGGCATCTATGCAAATGACTTTGCTTTTTTATTGTGAGTGCTGACATTCTTCTTTTCCTATCTAGATACCTACAGTAAGGTGAAACATACACCCATTTTCCAATGCTTTAATTAAGGATTAAGGATTTAGACTAATCAGATTGAAACTTTTATGCAGTACTGAAAAGAAACATTTTCCTTCTAGTCATACTCGAAGAGGTTCATGCTAAATAGAAAAAAAATCTTAAAAAACATTGGGTGAAGAATGTCTGCATCTTTGCTATGTAGGTTAATATTATCCCTAAGCTTGATAAACTGTCATCTATATGAACACAGTACTAAAAAGCACAAAAGCAGCAAGATATCTGTCTATGGATATCCATCTCTGGGAAGACTAAAAGCTACCAGTGGTAATGGGGCACAAATTATTTAAAAGACAGGAGACAAAGAAATTGAAATCCTAGACTAAGTAGAAATCAATTTATTTTAACAGAAAATACATAAAGGGGGTTTTAGTCCCCCTCTAGGTAAGCTAATTCCAGTATTTGCAACAAGGTCATGAAAAGTTCCAGGAAGTTTAGAAAAAGCAGATGAGTGAAACCAATGACAAATCCAAAGCTGATCTCTCAGTCTGAGCCCATCAATTGCATCAGTGATTTCTCAGTGTTAAACAAACAGCCTGTAAATGAGCTGCTTCTTTACTTCTGTTACCATTTAGAAATTTCTCCTAAGGACAACACACCTTCCCTCATAGCAGCTCAGGTTAAATACAGTATTTGTCTTGGAAAACCTAGGCTTAAGAAAGGTTAACTGCCCCAGTGGATTAGTCATCCAAACACTTGGAGAACTGCAAAAGATAGTTCTCCTTTCAGTCTTGCACAAACATAGGTGCCAGAAAACAGGCAAGTACTGAAAAAAATGAAGTTCAGAATAAGATTAATAGCAAAGGAAGGCACAGAAAAGCTCTATTAGACACTTGCTTTCAACCAGTGAAAAAGAGGGGTTTTTAACATGAGATACTTATGGGTGTTAAGCCTAATCATTTCTGCTTCAGAAATGTTATTATTGTGCTTTGATAGTAAGAACAGTGTAACATTGCATGGGAAAAACCTATCAGACAACTGGGAATCCTTGGGGACCCCCAAAACCATGGGACCCCCAAACAATGACCCTTCAAGACATCTGTTCTTAAAATGATCAGTGAATACTAAACATTTTGTCAGTCACTGATTGCAATAGCACCTTAAAAAGCAATCCTTAAAAATATGTCAGTTGTCTCCCATGTCAATTGAGGAAGACATTCCAACATCAAGTAGAAAATTAATGCAATTTAAAGTATTGGGAATATTAATGTTAGCAAAAACATCTGTTGGTGGGAGTTTAGACAGGGAAGCTAGTCAGGGGCAACAGAACTATGCCACTGGATAATATCCCTACAGAGGCAAGTACTAATTAGATTTGTTTCTGTTATAAAGGTTGATCTCAAAATCTCATATTGGTGAGATAACATGATAAGAATGGGATCACAGTACTTGACATGATACATAAAAATACACTGACATATTTACCATGCTGATTATGGGTAAGTGCACTAGGAGAAGATCATGGGTTTAAATTATATTTATTTTGCTTTCAAAGCAGAAAAAATTGTATTAGAAGAAATCGTAGGACTTCCCAGTTTGTGACAGCACTAAGCATATTAGGTTAGTTTATTTTCAAATACTCAGATAGAATAAAAAAACATACTTACTGTAAGAATTCCATGCCATAAACCAACATCCTTCTTGAAATCTAGTACATTCACAATTGTTTCAGCTGTCCAACATAAACAAAGCAGAATTTATTTTTCAGAACATGGCACTGACCCAAGGCAAACCCACTCGAAGGAAGGAAGCTTCAGTATAACATGGCAAATGACCTCAAAGGTTAACTTTCAAAGTAAATCTGCACAGCAGGATTTATATTGGTTAAGACATTATTTGTACCTCTCCTATAGATATTTTAAACATGAACATATTTCCTGAAACAAATGAAGAAAAGAAGACATGTTTTTAAATCTACAAGCCTTTGGCACCAAACTGTGTAAAAAAAGTAATACAGGAGACTGATGAGAAATAAATTTCCATCCCCACTTGATTTTAAGGATGATGCAAGGGGAGTGCACTCCATACCTTCTGTGTATCCACATGCCTGGGTCAGAGCTTGGCAGTGTGTCAGCAGTGCAATCCTCGTCACAGTTACCCCAAGCACACTTCCATCTTTACATGTTTTGTACTAAAAAAGAAATAAAAAGGGAAAGTCAGTGTGAAATAATTGCCCTATTTCCATTATTTAATAGCTACGTTTAAAGTGTTTCCTCTGCAGGTGAATGACGGACACATCTAATGACTCTATTTTAAGAAGGCAGCAGTGCTGGGGAGTTTTGGAGGCGTTTCTTTGTTAAAAATGCAATTTTTTTCAGATAGGCTTTCTCTTTTGACTGAAGATTCCCAGGTTTGGTATCTGAAATCCACGTGTTGTTTCAAAATAGGCATTATGGAAACATAATTTTAACAATTCTGATCATGTCAGTGACTAATGGAATGCTAGATTTAGCAGAGAATAACCTAGTTTCAGTCTGTTCAATGTTTACATATTAGATTTTATAGGCCAACCACTAAGCCCCAGCTTCTCCCTTCTGCATCTTATTAGGCATGTGATAAGAGCTAACTGGAGAATCCTTGCTGGGTGCTGTGATAATAATCTATATGTATACAGTCTGAAAGACACAAGCTCTTTGATCAGAAGAATATGAGACTCATGAAAAAGCAGCAGAAAATAGGTAGGAGGCCATTGGTGATTATTGAAATAATTTTTGTAACTTTATGTAAGTGTCTGAGAACTATCAATAGCAGATAATATAGGAAACATTTCTCTTTCTCCATGATGAAGATAATCAGTAAGATTGAGAGTGAAGACATCTCTGCTTCTCTAGCCCAGTGTCCTGAATGCACAAAGACAGGAAACACCTTTGGTCCATTCACTTGCACTTTGTCCTTTGAAGAATCATTTAAATTCAATATTAACACTACTGAATTCAAAGCATTTGAGTCTATGCAGAAGGGAGAGAAAATGATGGGAAATAAAAATGAGGAAAATTAAATTCAACAGCATTGCTAACTTTCCCTTCCTGATGCTGTTCTGCTGTAGAGAGTGTGACTCATAAAGCAGTAAGAGACAGGCAAGCATTTGAACAAGAAATTCTATCTCTTTCAAAGGGTCTGAAGAGAACTGAAGCTTCACTGTGAACCTTACTGTCTATCCATCCCAAAGCTAGTGGGCAAGCCTGCACTGAACAGAACCAAGATTGCTCAAGACAAATGTAAATAACACTGCAGCAGCCACATAGAAACGTTAATGTTAGAAATACCCAAAATAAAAATTAACATTCCATTGACTTCTCTGAAATCAGTATTGGTTGAATTTATTAGAAAACATTACTTATTAACAGGCTAAAACAGGATGTTTTTTGCTTCTGTGACTACTGAATGAATAATGATGTTTACTTAATCCAGAAGTGCCATATGTAATGATTTGAAGAGAAGATGCATCTTCATTAACTCACCTCAATGTAAGCTGTGTCGTTGTTGGCATCCTTGATGTGTGGGAACCAGTCACGAGGCGGCTTGGAGAGGTGTTTAGACTCTGTGACAAACCACAGCAGCTTTGGCCAGCCTGAGGTGCAAACAAAAGCCAGCTTTTGTTGAGTTTCTGCTGGATAAGACAAGACAAAAGCCTTCCCTGCCAGAGTTTTATTCTTGAAAAGTCTGTGTCATCATTACCTAAACATTGCGTCCTTTGAACCTCAGTGTGGTATGGGAAAGAAGATTTTGCAGAACTGCTTTCTTAACACATCTGCTGAAGTCTTTTTAGGCTGTCCCTGAGAGAATGGCTGGGCAGTTTAAGCTGTTATTGACCCGAGCAGTTTCATTAACATTCCACTGTCAGAAGTTATTGTCCCTACACTTCACTAAAGGATGAATACTTCTCATCTACTACAGTCCTAAGTCTGTTGGTTTAATTTTTGTGGCCACAGATGACCTCAGCAGCCTGGCTGGGCCAGCAGAGAACTGGACTGGGAGCACTGGTGCTGCTCTCCATCCATGAGGCTGGATCACTGCCAGCAGTGACACACCAGGACAGCTGTGTCCCAGCAGCTCCTGCGGCAAGTGTTTCATCTGGGGCCTGACCTTCACTCACGGCCACTGAAGAAGTGCAGTTTGTCGTAGTAAATGACCAGTGATAGCCATGATAAACTAGGGTTAGATTACCTTTAAACTGTGGTATCTCCCCTGTCGGGCTTTTAGGCAGTCCTTTATGGCATGCGTCGCTGGTCAAGGCCACAGTAACTCCACAGCTTCCAAGCAAAAAGCCTATTTGTTGACTTCCTGCATCCTAAGACATGACAAAATACACAGAATTGATTAGAAGTGATTACAGGCTGAAATAATTTTTGTCCTTGGGCACATTATCTTGAGAGGAAAACAGTCTCTTTCCTTTAAACTGATTTCCTTTTAGGTGACTATCAAAACTCATCTGTACATTGACAAAGGAATTCCACAAGCTAGATATCCTCTTGTTCGTTGCAGCGTAAATCATAAAGACAGTGGAAGCCATCAGATGGCATCTGCTCTTGCATCTCCTCGGAAATGACAAGTGGCTGGGAGGAATGCCTGATCTGACAGAGGGTTGTTCCATCCAGAGGGATCCCTGGAGAAATGGCCAGACAGGGCCCTCATAAAGTTCACCAAAGGCAAACTCCAAGTCCTGCACCTGTGGAGGAACAAGCCCCTGTGCCAGAATGGTCTGGAGAGCAGCTTTTTGGTAAAGAACCTGGGGTTCCTGGTGGACAGCAAGCTGAGTGTGAGCCAGCAATGTGGCACGAGGAAGGCAAATGGCATCCTGAGCATTGCCAGCAGGCTGAGGGAGGTGATCCTTGCCCTCAGCACCAGTGAGGCCCATCTCCAGTGCTAGGACCAGCTCTGGGCTTCCAAGCAGAAGACACAGAGCTACTGGAGAGAGTCAGCAAAGGGCCACTATGATAATTCAGGGACTGGAGCATCTCTCCTATGAGGAAAGAGTGAGAGCTGGGACTGCTCAGCCTCGAGAACAGACTGCTTAGGGAGGGATCTAACCAATGTGTACAAACACCTGAAGGGAGGGTGTGAAGAAGATGGAGCCAGGTTCTTCCCTTACTTTGCCCAGCAATGGGGCCAGAGGCAATGGACATAAATCAAAACAGAGGAGGCTCCCTCTGACAATCAGGAAACCCCTTTTTACTGGGGGAGTGACTGGCACAAAGAGCCCATAGAGGTTGTAGAGTTTACATACGAGAGATATCCAAAAGCTACCATGGATATAGTCCTGGGCACCCTGTTTGAGCAGGGAAGCTGGACTAGGTCACCTTCACACATCTCTGCCAAGCTCAACCATTCTGTGATTTTGTGACAATTCTAGGAATTGATAATATGGCTTACAGATGCTTCCACCTGAGGAAAGATTTCAACGATTAAGATGTTATGATGAGTGGTGAGAGTCTCCCTACTTATGCTGATCTAACCTGATTTGTCAATAACCATTTCATTGAGTAGTTATAGGCACGTCTCAGGAGCACTACATACAGTCAAGTGCCCATTAGAGTAAGCTCATTACATTTTACTTTCACCAAGGGGATAGAAGCAGTGAGATTAAATGTCATGTAATGATTTCCCAGTCTAGGCCATAGCTGTTCTTTAGGAGATGCTGTGCTTCTACAGCATTACGTTTGCTTTATGTATAGTGTCTTGTCATTACTCTTTTATGAACTTTACATCTATCCACCAGGCTCTTCAACAGAGCAAAGTCCTACATGTAAATGCACATAGAAATAGTAACCCTTTCTTCACAAAATTATTCTACTGAAAACTGCCTAAAGAGACTCACAAGATCAAATTAAAATATCTTTCAAATCAACCATAGAGCACTTTCAACCATGGAAACAGCCAGAAATACAGAACAGTTGCCTTAATCTATTGATTTATTCAAAGCAAAATTGTATGATGGAAAGAAAGCCCTAGAGCCTAACTGACTAACTCATAATGCAATTTTTGTGTAGTCAAATAAAACCATCTAAAATGGAGAAGCAATGAGAACAGAGGAAAAGCAAAAGCTTACTTTTCCATACTACCTCAAAATATGTATATGGCAGCAATTATCAGAACTTTGATAGCTGAGCAAGCAACGTGAGACAATTAACTGATTGTCAAAGTCTATGATATGTAACTCCTTCTATCCAGAATTATTGTATTAACAGTTGCATACTATAGCCAGAATGTTTCTAAAACCAGGAAAAAATAAAAAGGTATTTTTTCAGCAAGGCTTTTTAAAGTCAAGCTTGTGTTTCATCTTTGCCCATATAAAACCAGACAATGAGAGTATTCTTTGAACAACAGAGAATAATACTTGGTGTCTCCATGAACAACACCGTGGGGAGCATGTTGTTGGCCCCACCACACCTGCACCAGTGGGACTTCCAGGACTTAATGGGCTTTATCAAGCATTAATTAATTACTGTCCTCACTGACTCTCATGTCAGCTGGTCCACATCGCTGTTGTCAAACCTACAGGACAAGCACTTAGCCAGATCTAATCCTGGTTCCACATGAGGATGAGACCTATCTCCACTCTTGGAGTCTGCTCAGAGGAAGGAAATGTGGGTGCCTGAACAGTGCAGGAGGGATGGCTCTCCTGAGGGTCCCTCAGAAGGAATGGCAGGAATAGAGCTGGAGGAATGGCTGGGGTGCTCCATAGAGAACAACACCTCTTGGTCAAGAGAGCTTCTGAGACCTGCCACTCTATCATCTATAAAGGGAGGTCATTAATTCTTTAAAATATCAGATTCATACTACCATTGCTCAAAATTTCCCATTAAATTTAATCTAATAAATGCTTACTAATATATGTATGAATTTGTAACTATCAACTAAAAAAAAGCCTACATTTTTAATTGAATGCA
Organism: Donacobius atricapilla; assembly: GCA_013397315.1. NCBI lineage: Eukaryota > Metazoa > Chordata > Aves > Passeriformes > Mimidae > Donacobius > Donacobius atricapilla. Next base: position 1,191,881 of record WBMY01003777.1, read on the forward strand.
GCAATGGCATTGATCTCTATTTTAAATTACAATGTTGTTATAACTGTATATCCTATAAAAGACTGCTACAAACTGTTTCACTACTATATCAAGAAAACATCAATTCTCAAAAAATGAAATTCCATTTAATGCAGAACTTTGTAAACAGAAATTAACCTAACAAATCCCATTAAGAAATCTAACATAAGAAAACCAGTAGAAAGTGTGGACCCTTGAGCGTCAGCATACCACGGCCCTGGGGGATGCATCAGCTAAGAAATCACCTTTCAAACTCATCTTACAGCAAAACAAAACAACGAGAGGAAGAAACTTGTGTTAACAGTATAGAGTTTTTTAGGTAACACAAGAAAGAATGACTACGCTTTCCCTCAGTGCCGTATCGACTATCTTAGAGGATGTCCACATAAATATTAATCATTCATTTGTAGCAGTGCACACACATACATAGATTTCTTAATACAATTTATGCACATGTAACAATTTGTAATAGCAGACTGCTTTACATCAAGACAACCCACCTCAAACAGCATTAAAATCTTCAGCCCGTTCTTTTCTGTACAGACATTCTTTCAGTTCTAAGAAAAACGTGGAAATCGAACATTTTCTAAAATCATGTGAAGTAACACTGCCACAGGAGATTAGAAGAAGTTCACCAGGCATGGGCAGTGTGCTTCACAGACTTTCAAATCCCACACCGTGTTTTGGTGGCCACACTAAATCCTGCCTTGCAAGACAAAGGCAAATCAAGATGCTGAAGCAGAGGTGCTGTGAAAGACACTGTTCTCAAGTTCCAGTTGAGCATTTTGCAGTATGAACCCAACAAAGCTTTCTGTAAGTCTCCGACTTGGTGTTCACCTTCAGTCTCAGCCTCTCACACCTCATAACTAGTTATCCTCACCTTCTGCCTGCTTCAGGTGGCTCCATCCTGACCCAGAATCTAAAACTACGGCAGAGAACAGAGACATGAAGAAAGGGTTGACATCCCTTGCCCCGTGTAGGTGCTTCTGTGATAACTGGTGCCCCACAGAAGAACTTGTTTCTAACTACTCAAGTGGTGTGGGGGATACTGGACCGACAGCCACGAGATGGAAGATCTGAAACCTTTATATATCCTGCAGACACACCACAATGTTACTTACACACTCAACCATGTAAACATGACAGTCTTTGCTGCACCTCATACCTCAGCATGACAGGCCCAGAACAGTGAGGACCTTGGGCAAAACTTGTGTTTGAAAAAGGAAGTTTGAGCAAAAAGTGCAGTCCTGTGTCTGAGGCTGTCAAAGCTTAGATGTGGGCCACAAAAAAAAGGCTACTCACTTTAAAGGGAATATTATTTCAGATTTCACAGACAAGCTATCAAAAGACAAGCTATGCCTTTTGAGTAATGTGAAATGAATGGTTGCAGTGGTGAAAACTACTTTGTAAGTAGCAAAGAGACACACCCAAATAATCTTCCAAAAAAAAAAGCCAAAAAACCAACCAACCAAACGAACAAAAAACCCATAAACAAACAAATCCTCTTCCCCTCTCAAATAAAATCACTGTCCTACCTGTGAAGGGAATAGACTTTTGGGACACACTGGTTTGTAAGAAGTGTTACTTGCTATTTTGGAATCCTCTACTTGGCAACCCCCCACTTGCCATAAACACTTTATATTGCTGAATGTTGTGGGCACAGAAAAAAACTCAGGGAGCCAATGGGGACCAGGTGAAACAACTCAAAGCAGTCCCAACTGCAGACAGGGAGAGACTTGCCAGAGGTGCTCATTGTCAAATCCTCCACAATTCACAGTTTGAAATGACACGTAATGCAGGTGGAAGGCAAAGCACAGAGTTGAGGTATTGTACATGTGTTTTGAGACCAATTGCTGACTTTGGAACTATCATTTTACATTTCTTGAAGGCACAGCACTTGCTGGGGTATGAAAAATGAGGTGTGCATTTAGCTTTAGACTAAGTCTGCCCACACCTAGAGAGATCAATCTTTCAGATGAAGCAAGCTGGAAATCCTCTCTGCTGTAGGCAGCCATTCAAACTTCTCTAAGGACTTTTATTAAAGCTTCCCTAAAGGTTTTCACCAGTACCTGGAGGCAAATTGTCTTCTTCCTGCTGCAGAGTGATAATTCATTGTCAGGATAAAAAAAATCCCACGTGTGGTTGCATTTCAGCATGCTGTTAATGTCATTCCTATAATGCTTTGTGAGAGTATCTGTGTGAAGGAAAACAATTATGATCCTGTCTCCGTGAGTGAGAGTGCATGTCCTTATCTAATAAGGAAGGAAGGAAGAGACAGCCTGTGCAAAGGTTGGCCTGATAAAGGTTACTTCTGTTCACTTGCAAATCCCAGACTGCTTTCAAAATGAGAATTATGTGGTGGAGCATCACAGACTGAACTAATCTTGTTTTCTGTTACAATGCTTATTTGAGCTCCAGTGCCCTTACCCTAACAAAAATTTGCTGGTAAAGAACAAATAGGGCAATGATCAGATGCAAAGGCCAAGCATCACCAGTTCTGAGCCAAAACTGAAAAGGCATCGAGGAAACCTTTTTTTAAAAAGACCTTAGTAAAATTTAAACACAGTGCAGACACAATCTTCAAAATTAGCTTTAAGATGAAGAAATCAGCTGTCTCCTCAGACAACAGCTTTGGTATCTGCCTGCAATTTGCATGTGAAATCTGCAACTATGAGCACCTTAATGTCCAAAAATCTTAATAAAAGTAAGACAATGGTTATTTTTGGCAGCAGACACTGCCTGAAATATGCTATTCTCTCCAGGAAATTACCATTTTCTAAACTTGAAAATATAATAAGGAAACACAGACTTTTAAGGATCTATGATTCACTGTGGCAAACTGAGCAAGGACTTCTTCGTGCTCCACTGCTGAAGTGTAAGAAGAGGAATGGACAAGCACAGGGCTTGCAGGTCCAGCAGCGAACCAGGGGCTCAGGTGGGGCCCAGGGAACTTACATTCTTTGGAGGGACTGGAAGACTATGCCATTGAAAAGAATATATAAAACATTTTATACATATTTTAAATCCAGGGGAGAAAGAGACGCATTGTCAAAAGATGTTCAAAAGCATGTAGAGCTCCAGTATTTCTGGCACACTGCAGCCCTACAATGAGTAAAGCTGAAAGAAGGCAAAGCTCATTTTATCTCAAGCCCTAAAACACTAGGAAGGATGTCAAGGTGTATTTCCTTTGGACTATAATTCTTCTTTTAAAGAAAGACATGACTGGGACAATTTCACCGTCTTAGAAGAGATATACCTGCCAGGCTACAGTTAAAGCTTTAATAACATTTTGGGATTTAACAAAAAGAGCTCCTGAAAAACAGTTTTTACCCTGTATGAAGCATCCTTAAAAAAAAAAACCCTCAAGTGCCCTAGAGTGGGTATCTCCAGATTTCCTATGACAACACACAATTCTTCCAGTCATACTGTAAGAGCCAGCATCTGGAAAAGTACAGAAATGCCTGCTGGAAGCACACATACCATTAAATCTAATAGGCTAGGAAATAGCATTTTGAGTGAGAAATTAATTTCTACATGCTTTCATGTCACACACACCCTGTTATAAATTCTGCCTATGATAAAGAGGCCATGAAGAACTGTGAGGGATAGATTTCTTCCTATGTTCACAGCATGTGACTGAGCATAACTGTGAATGTGCTGGGAGGACAAAAATGTTATTTTTAGATTAAAACTGATTAGCTCCCCTGACTGTATCAGAGCAGAATAATAATATTTTTCACAGCACCAATCAAATGGAAAAAACCATTGACCTAAAAATATAAAGAAAAAGAAATCAAAACCTTATTTTAAAATATTTTCATGAGGGACATAGTAAATCATTGTTTGAACTAGAACTCAACGTGTTGAAACTCCCATCTCATCTACTTTGACGGCACATTCTATGATACAGTTTGCAATTCACATCATATCACATATGCAAAGAAAGAGTTTGTAATACTCCAGCTTCAGACAAGATTAACACAAGTGGCAGTTCTGAAGGAAGAGATGCTGTATAGGACACTTCTTTGCTAATGTTTGGGAAACATAAGCAAATTTGGAGAGAGGGACACTAGTATGAGAGAACGGAGCCTGTAAACCAAGGGATGAGGATTAGCTGTAACAATCTGGGGAAGTGTTGATGATAAGGGCATTGCAATGGTAATGCAGGGAAAGGAGGAGAAATGAAAATGCTGCTTGTCCTATTGTTTCAATGACTGCAGAACCCCTGACTGCTGCTTTTAGAATGAAGAGTTGGTTTGGGATTTCAGTTTTTAATTTTAGATCTGATGTCCCAAGTCTAAAGAGCCATGACCATGCTGCATGAACTCCAATTTCCAATTTTTCCCTGCCAAACACTAGGAAGCGTTCTGGGAATGAAACTGGAGAATGCTGCATGGTTGCTGGATGTTCAGACAATCCAGCCCCGATGCCAGGACACACATCCCCTGAAGTCCTGGGGGAATTCTAGGTATTCTGTCAACATAAAGGTGGGGTACGGAAGGAAAGAGCAAGGCAAGATGGACCTCACCTAATAATGAACCGGGAAAAAAATCTTGTCAAAAACTTAAAAAAATAACAGTTATGCTACAAAGAAAAGGGAATACACACAAAATCTATGTGCTGGTAAAGCAAAAGCCTCTACTTCCATGTGGGTACAGATGTCTGCAGAATAATCTGTAAGGCAAAAGTCTACCTGGCTGCACACATTACTGCTCAGTTTGAAAATGCCAGGGACAAAATTCTGCACTGAGCAGAGAAAAATTCTTCTTTAGGAAAATGTAGAACAGCATTAAAGCTGCTAGTTCAAATTTTTAATATTAAAAATGGCTGCTAATATAATTACCTGAAATAGCTCATCCTCTATCAGCTTATTATTCTGTAAGCCTACAGTACAATATAGAATAGAATAGAATAGAATAGAATAGAATAGAATAGAATAGAATAGAATTAACAGAATAGAATTAATAGAATTAATATAATATAATATATAATTGCTGGTCTATTTGCTAGGTCACATCTCTGACTTCCAGAAAGCAACCCAAAAGATGTCCACTGCCAGAATGTACTGAAGCATGCAGAAAAGACAAAAAATAATGGGAAAGCATAAAAGAACAGTCTAGGCCATTGTGTGATGACAGGAATGACATCTTCCCACGGATGCCAGAAGCAATCCACTGCCATTTGACCAGGCAGAGGTATTCCTTCTGGGACTACTCAGAACACGATTTTCATCGCATTGTTTCCACTCCAGTTGCCTTTCCATATAAACAAATGCAAAGATATTTGCAATAGTATATGCTGTGAGATTGCATAGCTTTATTTATAGAGTACAGATCATGTTGCTTTTTTAACTGACATCTCTGTTATTGTGTTATTAATTTGATATTTAAACATTGTGGCAAAAGATAAACAGTCTAAGTCTGTAGATATTCCTTTATATAAATATATATATATATACATGTGTAAATGTATATTTATATATCCATATATAGACACATATTTTAAAAAAAACAAACACCCAAGAGGTGCAACCAAATTAGGGTAAGTTATTCATTTGACACAGACTATTTACTTGGACAGCTGGATTTTATAGTTTACTGGATGGATGTGGTATCAGATGTTCCAAAATAAATCAAATTTGCACCTATCTGTGTGCTTTATAATGTCATTAAAGCTCAGAAAATAGTAACAGGGAACGAAATATTAGATTTTTTAACCCTCAAAACCACGTTGCTTCTTTATTTTTTTCATGGTATGAAAGAGGATTTATGCATTTGAGCACTCTGTAAGATCTTAAAATGTACGTATTCTGCTGGCCTTATTTTGTTGATGCATATAAAATCTCTGGGTTTTATCAAAATAATGCACCATGTTATGCAACTGTCTCAGACTAAATGTACTGCCCTCAGATGTGAAGGCACAATGGCAGCCCAATGCAAATGTTTCTACTAAAATCACCATCCTCGTTCTACAGCCATGTCCACCTCTCAGTGCTCTCAAATACAACATTTCACAAATGAAACAGGATAACCCTACTCCCCAAAGCAGGTATTGTGGTTAAGATCCCATCTCCTCCTGCCTTTCCAGCTCACCTGCATCCTTCCTCCAGTTTCAGACAGTTTAAGCTGGGGCACATCCTGTCTTCTCTTTCCCTTAGTCCTTCCTTCTGCTCAGTGGCTCTCAAACATGCTCAGCTGGGTCATGGCCTCTTGTTGTCTGATCCACTCCCTCCCTCCATCTCTCTCTCCTCCTTCACCAGTTTATCCACTGCCCCTTCCTCCTGCTCCCACCCCTTCTCTCCCTGCCACCTTCTGGTTTCCCCATGGCAGGAGCCCACCACAGATGTTGGCTGGGACTTGTGCGATCGTAATGGAGAAATGTTGAGGTCAACTCAGCTTCCCAGAGGTGAGGAAGGCTCAAGCAGGTTCATTTAGGAAGACATCTCCAGATATTTTGAGCTGTTAATTGGCTGTGGGAGATGTCCAAACTGCAAAGGCTTTTTGAGGGCTTACAATCTTGTTTTCATGGCTTTCATTTGAAAGGCAGGGTTCCTGTCCGTGAAACAAAGATTTGAGCTTCTGCTCCAGAGTACTGTAACACCAGAACATTTCAAAGAAAAGCCTTTGACAATTGAAATATTTAAAATGTTTCCAAAGCAATACATTTGCTCAGCCCTTTCCTTAGCACCTCATGGCTTCAGTCAACATTTTCCAAAACAATTTTCTTCAAAAAGAAAGCTTGTAAAGATTAAAGAACACTCTTCGTGTGGACAAGTCCAGACCAAATAATTAAAGTAAGGCATTATTACTGCTAGCTAATAAAAGAGCTATTATACAAAGGGTATGTGGGAGCATCCAGACACAGTAAATTAAGGGGATATGACCAAAACAACCCTTGTAATTAATAAATATATTTTGCTGTATTTACAGCCTTCAAGGCATACATCCTCAGAAAAAAATGCAGGTTCTGCAGAATCTAGGTAAGTGACCCAGCTGTGGCTCACCTCCACCACTGATCCCCCTCCCCTCACTGCCCCCAGACACTCCTTCCAGCTGGAACTGCTCTATCTGCCTCCTAACACTTCTCTGGGAGAAGTGGTTGAATCTTTGAACCAACACCTTGTGTGAAATGCTTTTGATTAGCAGAGGTCAGTTTTCTCTATGAATACGTGCTCTGCGGCAAGAATTCCTGAACTGAATTTGTTCAAGTGCCACCCTTGGCAGAGGTGACTGTGGTGACAGAAGCTTTGGGATACATATGCACATACAGACACAGGAGAAGGCATTTCCATAACAGCTTTGAAGCAGCACACACAGCACCAGTGGCATTGTAACATAGCTTGGGTTGCAGGGACAGGTGGAAAATCAGCAGTTGTTGCCAATGATTCTTTGTCAGTGGCCAACACCAGAAGGCTTTAAAAGGCAACAAAGATAATCCATCTATGACTGGCAGAGCTGTTCTCTTGAAAAATTTCCTCTCATTTTCCATGCAGACCTGCATATGCTGAAACTGCAAACACATCTTCAGATTTTCCATCACAAAAAAGAAGGAACTATATATAATTCACCACACAGCACTATCTTGGTATCCTCAGATTCAGAGCTAGCTAACCACAAAAATGTACTCAAATGCTATGTTCAGTTGTGATTTATTCTGATGTAAGTTCTAAAATGGAGTATAGAAAAGAAACTCAGTTCCCCACCTTTCTTGTAAGTGGCACTTCAATAGGGACGGGGACAACTTCTGCAAGCAGGCAGCCATAAAATGCCACCATGAAAGCAGCAGGATCATTGTTAGGAAACACGAGTGTTACCTGAAAGAAAGAGATGCACGTTAAAAATGTTTTATCCTAGGTGTCAGATAATGATAATTGGAGTTTCCATGCTTCCTTTTGGATGGAAATGATACTGGAGCACTTCTAAGACAGCTATTCAAATGCCTAATGACAGATGAGAAAGGAATCAGAAGGAATTTATTCTGATAAATATTCTTTTTATGAATATTTTCACTTAGGTTGCAGTTAAATATTTCCACGCTGTATTGTTTCCTACCTTGACAACACCTTTCACCTGGTTCTGAATTAACTGATTGCTTTATTGGTGTTAAAATAACATAAATGGAATTAGAAGAATTTTAGATTTTACTATAATAATTTGCTTCAAGTTACTGAAACTGAAGTGTATGTGTGACCAAATCAAACTATCCAGACTTAGGATGTCATTATGTCAATCATTAACACACTGTTTTGATTCACTACACTTTGCCCTCTACAAAAGTTTCATTTTAGGACTGTCCTGTTGTCCCAGTGTAAAGTTTCTGTGTGCTATGTGCACACAAAAACCTGGTATTTAGAAGCAAACATCACATCCAGAGCTGAACTTGACAGCTTCAGGGCTAGGGCTGGGGAAATTATTTAGATAAAAGAATGCCAAAACCAATCACGGATCACCAGAAGAATGCTCAGGAGGTGCTGAGCTGTGCAGCTTAACCCCTGTGGGCCCTGCCGGAGGCAGGACAGTGCCTGAGATCCTCCACAGCCAAAGGGAAAGGAGAAGGGAGGGTTCAAAGCCTAGCTGAGCATCCAGCCACTTCTGAGAGCCCACAGCTCTCCTTGCAAGGGCAGGGAACAGTGAATGGTGAACGACTGAAGTGGCTGGATCCTCTCTACAGTTTTGTTCCAGTTCAGTCAGATGGGCATTCTCAGCTCATGTCCTAAACAGCTGTAACACAGCTGGTAACTCCTGCACAGTCAACTGCAGTGGCATGCAAAGGCGTGGCAAATGATTCCAAACCTCTTTCCTCTGGGCTCACACACAGGACAAGGGTGGATTATCACAGCACTTCGCAATTTGCTGAAACTACTTAGCAGCTCTTGAGTTTTGACTGCTTCAACTTCAAATGGAGTTTTATTGAAGTAAAATCATGATGTTTCCATGTATGCTCCAAGGTTCAGTTACTGGAGATTGTGTTTCCAGAATTTTCACACGGCTTCAAAGATAGTCACTTTCCATACATCAACTACTTCAAGCTAGAAGAAATCTAACCAGCCTTGTCCAAGTGGGTCCAAAATATCTCTGGTTTTTAGGCTGAAGATTCTAATCTCATAATTCTTTAGAGTCAGAGCAAATAATACTTTATCTGCACATTTGCACATTAAACAATCCAAGTACTGGAAATGGCTGTGCAGAGCTTACTATATGCAAATGGAAATACAGGGATTTTGCAAGGTGCATGCAGGGGATGGTAGAGATCACTGGGCCCAGCAAACATCTGAAAGATCCCAAAATATACTTTGAGGGTTCTTGGGTTTTGTATTGGTCTTTGCTTACTTAAAGGCAGTGAAGGTTTGGATGGGTATCTTTGAAAAGGAGCTGACAGAGGTGAAAAAAAATATCTCACTGAAGTCCAGTGGGAATGAGGCATTAACTTCCTCTCCAAAAAACATTAATCACTAACAGACTTGTATCAAATAAATAAATAATGTGTGTAAAAGCAAAAAGGGATAAGGCTGAAGGAACAAAATCATACAGTGTATATTAGCAGATGAGAATCTGGTTAGCTAGTAGATATTTCAGAGAGCAAGATTAATTCCAGGCAGCTGTCTGGGGTGATGCAAGGTTAAATTTCTGAAGTTACTATAGAAGGCAAATGCACTTTGCATGTGTAATACCAGAAACAGGGAAGGAGATGCAGGCACAATCATTTATTTTTTGGCTCAGACAAAGATCCTAGAAGGTGAGGTAATGGTAGTCATGAAAAACAGAGATTGGATTGACAGAGGGTGTCTTCAAAGGGAAAATATAAACTGTCTTGTACATATCAAAATAAGGAACCAAATATATTCTCGTTTGGAAAAGACCAGAAATACGTGCCTGTATTTCATTTAGTATTTTAAATTGCCTTTAGGTGTTGTCACACAACACACATTACATAGAATAAAGTCACCTTCAAAGAGGTCAGAAAGCTTTTTTGTTTTACAACAGGGGTGTAAAAGCCAGAATCACAGCCTAGAGCATCAGAAGTGCTGTAACACCTCATCTGCAATGTGAAGTTGCCTCAAATGATCACGTTCCTGTTACACAGGGATGCCAGGCAAGATGCTTTTACAAGACAAAGCATATGCTTTCAGCACTCAGCTACAAACTTTGTTTCACTCTAATCTAGGCTGACTTATCTTAAATGAGCTGCAATTTATTCCTTACATGTCCTGTGCTAGCTAAACTTCCAGTTTTCAGCCTGAACTATCCACAAATCCTTTTTTAATGTTAGAAGATGATAGTGACTGCTGCAGAAAAAGACTATGAAGATGGGCAGGCAGCACACAGTAAATAAGGAGAGATGCACATTGCCCATATGTGAACTTTATTCTTTGGAGCTTTCTGGGTGGACTGTTTTGATGTGTACACTTGAATAACTTGCTGTTTTCTGCTGTTGCTTAGAGACACACTTGTAAGCCAAGTAAAATAGAGTCCTCAGATCCTAGTCCTGGCTGAATGCCATTGCAGGAAGCAATTTAGATTAAGGATCTAGAGATCCTTTAGGTAATTTCTTTATGATTTATTTCAAAAAGAAACACAGGAAGGACTGTCACTTTTGGGTTTTTTCTCTTTTTTTTCTTCTGGGAAGCACTAATGCATGCTTTCATTTTTAAGTCCAAAGTCATGTAATGCAAGCAGACATGTTTCTCACATGTGGCACAAGAGGATCAAGTGAACCAACAGTTTAAGAATTACTATCAGATGCTGGAGGGGGGAAATTTAATCCCACAGTCACAACTCTAAGCACTGTAGCAGGACTAAAATTTGCATTTCTGAAAAATTTGTTCTTGAATATACATTCCACCGCTTAGATCCAAACTGGAATGGGACCTGTGGAATTTTCTATACACACCGTGGCAGAGAAAATGAGCAGCAGGCTAAGCTTTGGCAGTCGAAGGGTTAGGTTTCTAAGTACATTGTTAGCAAAACAGTAGGATGTCCTTGTCTTCATTTAACATCTTCAAGTGCCACCTCTGCAACTCTTGCTCTCTGTGGGCTTTATCCATCGACTTAGATTCAGCCTCCAGCAGTAGCTGCATCAGAGTCAGAACCAAGAATGGAAATATTCTCTCTGTTACCAGTCAGCGTCATTTATTTATTCAACTGGCTGCCAAAATGTGCTGACTTTGCTTGTCTTTGTCCTCCACAACACTTCTCTTGTTTCCACCATCTCAACAACTACAAAGTCATTAGTAAGTAAGTTTTTTATCCACACGACACCTCCAGGCTCCATAAGCAAGCTTTTGCTAAACAGACTGTTGTCCAATGTCTAAAAATCACTTTCCAAGGGAATGTTTATTGTTGATGTTGCCACAACTTCAAGTTCAGGGGTATCAGCTCAGGTTACTTATTATGCAATTCAAAACATCTGTCTGAATGATCAGTCTTAGGGAGGAAACAGCAGATTTCAGCACCCTGTCCCATACCCCATTATTTCACTTTACTGATTTCCTCTGAGCACCCCAAATACCTCATTCTCAATTTGTCAACATTGGATTTGAACTATTACAAATAATCATTGCGATACTCACCCTGTCGCCAGGTCGTACCATTGGTTCTTGCTTTGTGCCTAATTTATGTAGTATATTGTAAGCAACCTTCATACTTCTGGTCCAAAGTTTGCCTATTAACACAAAATTTTCAAAATTAATATAAAAATTCTTATGTTTTACAAGATTATTAAAGTAAAAGAATACCTGAGAAGTTGAAAACACACAGTAGGAACATTAATAGTAGTTTTTCAACTAAATATGACACCACTACTGGGACTAGTGGAAACACTTAAATACTTATCAGAAGTTTTCTTTGAACTTCTTTTTTCAAGACAGCAGCACTTTAAAAACAAAAAGAAAAGTGAGAATAGTTTTCTTTATGGCAGAAGTTTCTTACTTTGGAGAAAATTGGATCTTGACTCTGAAATTAACTGTTAGAAGGGGCTGGTACATCATCAAGTCCCTAACACCTTAGCTGTAGAAAGTTGGACATGGCACGTTTCACCACAGGCTGACCTCGAGGGTGATTTTCAGGTTTCACTATAGCAATTCTCTCACCAAGGGAAAAGGAAAGGAGTCCCAAGAAGCAGAGGCAAAGAAAAGAAAACTTCAACAAACAGAAAACACCCCGCAGCCGAAGGGGCACACTGAAGCAGCAGGGACCCTCTGAACCTTAGTTCATCCATATGGCTGTTTTACTTTTAATCCTGGGCCTTCTTCCATTTAACTTGTTTTTTCTTTCCCACCTGCTCCCATACCCTCCCCTCTCTGATTCACTTGCCCCAGGTACCCCTTCCTCAGCTCTCTCTTCTCCCTTGCTTCACCTTTCCAGCACCACTCTTAGCAAATCCTTATCAAGTCTGCACCCCAATATTCAATAAAGAAAAATTCTCTCACCAAGAGAGAACTACCCACGTAACAGGCCTTTCAATAATCCTTCAAGTGATCGGCATCTTTGCTCTTCCAGATGCCCTTTGTTTAGAGACCTTGTTATTTACATGTGAACAACACCAAGTTTAACAGCCCTTGTGCTTGGCTGGCCCCCAGGTACTGTCTTCAAGCACTACTCAGTCTGACAGTAACAAATCTTTAATTCATGCCCACCAATAACTGAAACAATAATAGGTTCTGACAACGGATTACCTATGGAGTTCAGCAGTTCAGGCCCCCAAACATGCAGCATTGCTATTTATAACTAAGCCAAGCAGTGCTATAGTAAGTTCCTCTACATTCTGGTCATAAAATGCAACATTACTGAATCATTTTTAAGTGCAAATCCAATGTAAATACAAAGTATATTATGAGAAGGCCAGATTTTCTTTTTATCCCGCTTAAGGAAAATTGGAAGGGTCACTGCTGCTTGTTGTAGAGAAAGTACTAAATGCAATTATTTCTTATGAAAACAGTAATATTGTATCAAACTATGCTTTCCAAAGTCTTTAATTTATTAAAATTACTCCAATATTTGCATGATTTCTGTCTTGCTGGTCAGAATGGAACACAATTCCGTTTCACTGGAAACTCAGCCCAGATACAGGAGTATTCCTGCAGGATTAACTCTCACAGAACTATGACAGAACTGCCTGCATTTGATGGAAAGTCAGTCTTTGAAATCATCCCTGCTGCTACAGTTAACACTTGAACCCAACAAGTGAGTAGGATAAAAAACCAATGCCTTAAGAAAGCAAATACTCTTTTTGCTTAAGTTTTTCAACATTAAAGCTTTGCTGGCAACAAACTTAAAAGAGCAATTAGTAATGCTAGAGAATACTGGAGAATGGAACTCAAATGCCTGGCAAAAGTTCTGAACTGCAAAAGAGAACCATCTTTACACAAAACACTTTCAAACTTGAAATGGACATCGAAGGAGCTGCTGTGAAAAGTTACGTATGAGCTATAAAGATTAAATCTGTTAAAAGTCTTAAATTTACATTTGTGACATATTTACACTAATTTTTCATCTATCAAATGTGCCATCAAATATTTTCTTGAAATTCTAAGGGTTATTCATTTACAGTATTCAGATGCATTTTTTCAGAGGAACCCAGGTATGCAGTACAGTTCTCTCCACCTACAAGTCCTGGATAAATGCCAAAATTAAGTTCTCACAAGGAGTAAGAAAATTAAGGGAGTACTTTCTAGTAAAGTTTTAAATAAGTTTAAACACATCTTCTAAGATAGATAATATAAGGCTGCCTTCCTAATCCCTCACCTTTCTGTTTGAATACACTTTGAACTGCACAAACACAGCAATAACAGTTTCTAGGGGCCAGAAAAGACTCGAATTTTCCATTACTACAGCCCTTTCCTTCTCTGTTTACTGGTATGATATCAACCTGTGTTAAGTATCTGAGGCACACACGTGCCTCTGAGTATGCACTGTGGAAAACTGGAGTGAAGCAGCTTGCTTGCACTCAGCTGGGAAGGGGCTGGAACACGAAGACCGTACAAGCTCTATAATGTCACTCCAACCCTTGGAGGGTCTGCCTGCCCTCAGCTGCTGCCAACTCTGCTTCAGTGTGAGCTGCCAGGGGCAGGCAGGGACCCCCAGGCACCCTCGTGAGCAAGCAGAGCAGAGTCCAGGCAGATCCTGAACACAATTGTTCAACAGGAAGACTGTAATTTCTCTAGCAGGGTATGTAGCTGTGTTCCAAAAAAGTAAATGAAAAAAGGGTCATAAAAGGAGCAGTAACTCAGAAGCTGGAGCTAGGAATGTATGGATGATAAGGGCCAGATCTGTGGCTTCTGGATGGGGCACAAACTTCTGACCAGATGTGGACTGAACCATGGGTTTGTTTTGTCACCTTGGCTGTTTGCCTTCCCTGACCTGACACCAAGAGAAACACAAAAGACTCCACGTCTGCAGGATAACAGCTCTGAGAAACAGAGGATGTTATAAAGAAGGAAATCTTTGAAGTGTTTCCTTCCTTAGTTCTGCCTAGGCTGCAATTCAGAGCAATTCTTCCTTTGCAAACTTGAGAGATTAGACGCTGCTGGGGAAAAAAGCCGATTGCTAAAACTTCTCCCACAAATCCCGATGCTGCGACCTTGCCGTGACCTCCAGGCAGTGCCACATCTGTGCTGTGGGAGTGGGAGGCCTGGTGAGGAGGCCAGCTGTGCTCCAACCAAGGCTTTCACTCTGAGAGGGGGCTCAGGGCCCATCCCCGTGCGGGATAAACGTTACGCGGGCTCCAGAGGAAATCTCTTTGTGGCCACTGGGGATACATCCCATTGTCCTCAGCCCGAGTTCAGTAAAGCGCCAGCCCTCCTCGGATAAACACACTGCCATTAATCTTCTGAGTTGTCTTGAAGACAGGGGGATGCATGCAGGAAACTCAAGCAACAGCTTCATTGGGTAGTGAGAGCAACAGCGCTGTGCCAGAGCTCCTCTTTCCCAGCCATGCCACTGCTGCAGGGAGCTGCCCTCAGCCATGGGTAACACAGGGCACTAGATTGGAGCCTGGAGCTGCTTCCCTGCCATGAACAGCAGACCCTGTGAGCCCTCCTGCTCCTGACATTCTCATCTCCAGCCCCACTGCAGCAGGGTCCTTCCAAACAGCATTCCTACCCACCACACCAGCACGGGATTTGTGCCTGTCAGGCCCTGATCTCACTAGACAGACACTAACAGCTACTTTCTTGCATTTAAAAAATGAAGGATTGGTTTGTCATCTACAGAAGTGTCCAGTGGTGGTTAAGGCACAAGGGTTCCCTCTGGAAGGGGCCCAGGCTCAGCAGATCCAGTGCTGGGACTGCCAGTCACACACATATCATGGGTAACACAGGGCACTAGATGTTTGAGAACATGAATTTCCCCTCAGTTTTCAGGTCACAAAACTATTTGCCATTCAAAGCAGACCGGTAGAGCTTCCCTAGCTAATTTTGGGAAAAAAAACCCCAACAACAGGCAGTTGATACACACCTTGTTACCACTACAATTTATTACCTTGTTCCTACCTCCCACTGAGCTGCTAATTGTTGTGCTGCTTTCCAAAATCTTGTATAACTCCACAATATGGTAAGAAGCAGAGCTTTTCTGTCCATCCATCATTGTCTAACTTATAATTGCTTATTTACTGAAATAAATCTTCTTCTAAAGATTTTCTCTTTTGTCACTTTGCCAGAGTGCTGCTGCCAGACTCTCATGCCCTCGCAGCACGCTTCTGCAGGGAGGCCTTTCAGGTTCTTCACACACTTGCAAACTGAGCAGAGAGTTCCCACTGTCCAGTGAGTAACAGCAAGCACCACTCTGCCTCTGAATCTGAGCCATATCCGGCAGACATCACATGTGCAGAGCTGCTCGGCAGGACAGGATGGAAAACGGCGTCTCGCCTTCTGGCAGCTGTGACAAACACTGTTAGCACCCACGTGGAGCTAGTCCTTTTTCTCCTGCCACTGGGGTTTTGATTTAGTTGAGCAGTGCAAACTCTACATCAGCAATGATATATTTTGTATTCAGTCATCTTTTTTTTTAAGTCTACTCAGATGGCAATAAAATTTAGCAAGCAAAGGTAGATAATACCCAGTCCCATCTGGTTAAGCAACACATTATGAAGGTAAAGGAAACCACAGGGTGTTAAAAACCACACAAAAAAGGATCTGTTAACAAAAATTAGGTGTTTTCCACATGACGCTGAGGTAAATCCCCTTCCTCTTCCTTTCCAAATCTGCAAACCGACTAAATGTTTGTGTTGAATGTAAAGAAGGTTTGAAGAGAAAAGCTGTATCAGGGAGAAAACTCAGAAAACAAACCACAACAAATTTCCTGATTGTCTTCAGGACACTTTTCAGAACCACACAGCACTAACTCAACAAAGCCAAACCAGTGGTTGCTTACCAATCGCCATGCACAGCAACTGCAAGACTGCCAAAGTTTAACTGCAAATAATATTGTAAAATATTCATTTTCTCAATACCACAGTGTGACATTCCATGTATTAAACAGAAACAAGAGCATTTATTTAATCCAGTGTAAATGGCAAACTTCCTAATGTTATGCAGGTAAAGGATTTTTTTTTGCTTTGCAAAATAATAGTCGCAGCTGTACTACTCTGGTAATCTTTTCTTCATTAACTCTTTAGATCCAGCCTAAACAGAAAACGAAGTTGTTTTTTGGGATGAAAAATCCAAAGAAAAAGAAAAATGTTCTGTTGCAGAGAATGAAGGACTCCAGACATACTCAGAACAGCGGCAACCTTGCTATTACAGTGTTTGATATTGAAGTCTGAGTCATATTTTCAGTCTTTTTATTAAAGAAATAAAGGTTTAAAGTAATGAACAATCATAAGATTAATATCTGTCTGGGGATTTAAACCATGACTATTCATACTTCTGTGAGTCCTGAGTAATTTCAGAGGTAAGGACAGTTTAGTTATGCAGCTACTTGGTCAGAAGCATCTTGAATCTATCTCTCTCCTGCTGCTAATTGTGAAATTCCTGGTTTAGGACATTGTCACAGAAAGGTCAGGAAAGGGTGCACATTGCATACCAGGTGCAGAATGGCTTGGGGTTGGCTATTTTTGGCCTGTTGCTACCTTTAAGATATGCCAGGATATTTCCAGTATGAGCAACATCACCTCTGCCAAGGCAGGATCACTTTGGCCCCAAAATGTTTACAATTGCTTTAAAGTTATTTTTAAAATCAGCAATTCATTTGCAAACAAATGCCATTTGCCAAGCATTTCCTTCTCCACAGAATCCAAACGGAAGAAACAGTCTTCTGCCCAGAGAGTCACATCTGCTCTTTTTTATGAGCCTTGCTGTCTAGTGGGCCTCTGATGTGGGAAGCACTACATCAGAGCTACTGAAAACGGTTTTTAAAAATCGGATTGCACATAGTGTTAGATAAAGGAAATTAGATTCTTTGAATCAGACAAATTTAACTGGTACTCATTTTGTTGTTTTTAACAATGGCTACAAAAAGAAGGCTCAAAACTTGTTTATTGGTAAATTACTTTCAACCCTTTACTTTTTCCCCAGCCTTTCTGGTTCTCCTTAGAATAATCATTTTAAGTAAGAAAAGTAGCTCTGATATCATAAGAACTATATGGGATTTAATTGTCCTTTATTCACATTTCTCCTCTAAGAAATCACTAAGCGTTTCATTATTAATACCAAAACTAGATGCCTCACTACTCTGATTAACTTTGTCTGAGCCAGAAAATGTCTTCCTTTTCCTCAAAGTACACATTACTTTTCTAGTCAGAGTTCAGACTCTTGTAAAACCTGATAGAGACTTATTTCCTTCCCATATCTCAGACATTTCAATTTATGCATATTCAGTGATTTGATTTATAAAGGGGTTGAGAATAACTTAGCTAAGAAGTTCTCCACTTAAACAAGTTCCCAGAGGAACAAAATATTTGAGAAATAAGTAATATTCATAGTGTTTCATTCAGCAGAAAGAATTTAAGAATTTTAAGTACATTAAATAAAGATTACAACTGGGGCACTGAGAACTTCAAGAACTGAGGCAAACCTCTTCAAACACTTGATTGAAAAATAGGATCAAGTCTGCAAGTGCAGTTATACATTTATTCTATCTAAAGTAATCTGAGACACGTGGAAAAAACCAGTCCTGACATGTTATGGAGACAAGAAGCTCAAAAAAATGTGCTGAAAAACACACAGGAGATACAAGGCATTAAAAATGTGATGAACTCCTGCCGAGAAATGGGAGGGCAGCAATGATTTCAAGCAACAGCTGGAAGTGCAACTTCTTTAACTTGGTTCCCCTTCTAGCGCAGAAGCCCTTCACAATCTAGAGCTAACACACACCCTCAGGGGGAGAAATCCATTCCAGTGTATCAGCAAGGTGTCCCTGCAACACTGATCCACCGCTGTCTGCCACAGCAGGTCATAGCTTGGCCTCTGGTCTGAGCTCTCAAAGGTGTCTCTGGAAGGGACAGCAAAGGAGTTGTGAGGAAGACTTTGGAGAAGCAGAATTTTGTGGACTCTCAGAGCTCCTTTTCAGCATGCAAGGCCACCAAGAGAAAATAGGGAAGTGTCCTGGATAGATGGAAGAGGCCAGCACTACATTTTTCAGGGCTAGAAGAGAGCCTGATGTAAGAATCGAGACTAAGGCCACAGATAGGATGAGATTTCACCATGCAGATGCAGCAAAAGGCCTCAATTTTTAAAAAATTCCTCCTAAAATAACCTGTGAGGTTTGGAGACAGAGCAGCTGCAAAATGAAGAAAGAGAAGAATGTCTGGGCTGCGTATGATACTCTAGTTAGAGCCTGAGAGATGGATGGGAAGGCAATATTGTCTATAACAATCCACGAAAGAGGAGGGAAATATGCCTGGTGTCAAGGGCATTAGAACTCCTGCTTAAGATGGACCTTGAACTAGCTGATAGCTGCACAGACACTCCTGGAAATCATCTTGGAAAGCTGGAAAAAGGTGTGGAATAAGCAGGCAAGCCTGCAATTTACCCATGCAGGGACAAAAAACTGGAGAAGGTACTGAGAATGACATCAAAAGACATCAAAGACAATCCTCCTCTTAACTGGAAAGTTGGAGGATAAAGGAAGAGGATTTCCAAGAAGACAAGGGGGTGTGAGAAGAGATTGAAGCAAAAACAGTAAATAGAGGTAAAATATTCAAGAGGAGGTGAAAGTGATGACAATATCTCAAAAAACAAAACTCTGGAAAATTAGAATTATTCTTAAAATTCATGAATATTTGCAAAATATAGGAAAATTCCTGGTAATTGTATTTCTTTAAATGGACAAAAAACTTGAAAATAACTGTGGAGTACAAACAAGAGGTGACTGAAGATCGTCAGGGTTGATAGTTAAAATTTTAGTCATCTGATCATAGCAAGCACATGAGGAAATTGAGTGTCACATCAATACCATGTGGTAGGATTGTGGCTAAGCTCATCTTTCAAAAGTTTATTACTACTAGGATAAGTGGAAATATGCACAAGGATAAAAAGTCATGAGTAGGAGTGTCTTTAATGATTTTGAGGCTTAATGTCTATTAATTTTCAAGTTAAAAACTGCCATGCCTGCAATTGCTAGAAAATATTGCAGGCACAGAAGGTGGACTAGCTACAGCAAAATCATTCATAAAGTCACCAGTGAAATGGCAGGTGGCTGTATTGTTAATGACATTTCCAAAGCAGTTTTCATTTAAGGAAACTACTATGGCAGAGTGACTGAACATTTCCCATGAAAAAGAGTATCAGCATGAAAGGCACCTAGCAGAGAAGAATTCAGCAAATCTGTGAAATGTTTTGGCTTGTAATTTCTTTTATCTATAAAAAGAAGACAAAAAAAAAAAAAAAGGAAAAAAAGAACTGATTTTTTTCTGACTTCAGGAAACCACTGAAAGGCAACAGGAAAACCACATCCCAAAGTGCTGCCAAATGAAAGGTGTAAAAACATGAATTTTAGTCCTACTTTTCTCAAGATTCAGACAATGCAGAAAAGGAAAGAGTTATTTTAGGACATAGAAGCAGGCTAGGTGGCTCCATGAGCCATACAGATATGTTCCTTGGGTTGATTTGCTCACCCTACAGCCCCAGGCAAAGCAGGACACGTGCTCAGACTCTCTGGACAGAATCCCAAATTCAGAAAAATGGTCTGATTCTCAGTAACAGCTTAATTTCCCTTCCTGTCCAACTTATTTAGGGCCTTCAGTAGATGACATGACTTCTGCAAACATGTAATTGCAAACTTTAAAATTCTTCCCTAGTTTCAAGTAAGTGTCCTTAAGGAAGAAAAACATTCATCAATGGTGAATCGTATGTTTGCCCCTGAAATTAAGTCATTTCTTAACTCTGAAGTACCTGAAGGGAAAATGTTTCATGCATGACCCTCAGTTGCAAAGGTCCTCTTGTGCTTTAAAAAGCCTTTAACTATATTTGCACTGCCAAACTTGCAGCAGACAACTTTTTGGCTGGGGAACATCACTGAGTCTGACTCCTGAATGGAGATGAAAGTTCAGCGCTAAAAAAACCAGACAGACCTCTATATCACAGCATGTAACAACATTCTCTGCACAGAACTTCGAGTCCCTGAGAAGGTAGAAATAAAAAAAGCAAAATAATTTTTTATATCCATATCAATAGCATACAGAAATGCTCCCTCTCGCTTTCAAAGTCTGACAGTTATTCATAATAATTCCTTTGAACATCTCCCAAATGTCCCCTGAACATCTCAAAATTAGAAGCAATATGGGAGTTATTTGTCAGAGATACCCTTATTTTATTTGGCCTTTCCTGGTTGTAATACAATGTCAGGCAGTACACATTGAACTACATGAAGATACCAAAGGTCACACTAAAATATATCCTGGCAAATCTATTTCAAGGGGGTACATTTGCTGCTTGTACAACTAACCCATCAGGAGAAATTATTCAAATCACACTTACTACGATGTCAATAAAACAAGGGAGAAAATCCTATTAACTTCTTCAGGAAGCTGATGAACTTTGTAGACCAGGTTAGGTTTTTGCAGATCAAAGCCTGGGTGATATCCAAGGGCAATGGATTTGGACATTAATCTTCAGGAAAATCTAACCTAGGACGCATTTCTATTTAAAAGGTATTTTTGATTTATAATCTGTTATTCCATGGGTGTCTCTACTAGACTCTTTTCCTCTGTCAGAAATAAATCATACTATAAAGTCTCAGCAATCCATACTCAGACATCAACAGCCTCAGAATTGTCTTAGCCTACTCACAAATAGAACAGGTGCATCATTACAAGGCTTTTTTTCACTCCATGCATTTACTACACCCACTGCACAGAACATACGGAAGCACAAATAGTTCAAAGGATGCTCACCGTAAGTGAGAATATAGAGTGGTTTTCCATTGGTATCCATAGTGGTTAGGCAAGGAGCTTTAGGTGAGATGGTCCCCCATCGCTGCAAGGCGGCTTCCAGGGAAGGCGGCCAGTTTGTAACCACACCTAATTGTTCCCCACGCATTGCCAACATCTGAGCTCCTTCTGGCTTTGGCTGGTTTGGATCTGGCTGTTGAACTTATGATTATGAAAAGATATACAGTTATCATGTAAATTCTATACCTTGTGTGCGCCTGTGTAATCAAGAGAATAAGTTACCTGCGCAAAATGTTCTGAAAACAGTAACATATAGGGAGGTATTGAGAAGCAACAGAGAAATGTAACAGAATAATTTACTTTTCACTTTAACACAGATCAAGCAACTGATGCGCCTCAGGAATGAAAAGTTCTTGCTCTTGCACTAGTTCTACAAGAAGGGAAAGAAACTGCTGAGGCAGCATGCGTTTATCTTCAAAACAGTAAACCTTTCTTTATTCCTAAAGAGAGATGGAGAATACTTTTTCCTGGAAAAAATGCAGTAATGAGATGAACTGCAGAACTACTGACAAAAACGTACTTTAACAAGTAGAGAAATTGATTTAAGTCTTGTTCTGTTACATGTTTTCTTATAAATTCCTGTGAAGACTATTTAAATTTCCACATCCTGGCAAATCTGAATTCTCAAAGCACTGGTCTTTTTTAAAAAAAGTTCCATTTATTGACTTTATCTTTGTTTCTGTCTTACATTTAGTTCATTTTTCATAATTCACTGTTACACAAAGGATGTGTAAAACATTTAACATGCTCCCTCACTAACATATTTTCTCTTATTGTTGTTCCAAAGCAAAGGCTGTAACCCACAGCTGAATGCTCTCAAAGCAAAGCTTCCCTACACTCTCTTCTGTCATTTCTTTGCAAGCAGAACCAGGAGCTGAGAAAACAAGAGACACTTTTGACTTCACAGCACTATGTCCAAGCCTACTACAAGCAGATTCCACTGAATACCAATGGTTTTTTTTGGTACTTGCCAGTACAGAGAGGGCTTACTTGGCTTTCTAGAAAGTCAGCGCAGGAGACAAACATTTTACAGAGTTTTAATAAGCGATCCCCAAACCTTTTGAAAAACAGTCATTTTACCTTCTAACAATTCCTCAAAGTCATCTACAAAGAACTCTCGTAATGGTGGTCGTTTGGGCCGTTTTAGTGTATTGACCAGCTGCTGAATCTTTGCTGACACTCTGCTGCTCACTGGTACTCCTGCAGGACAGGGATCAATGGAGACATCAGTCAATGGCTATGCTGCACCTGCCAGAATGTCAAGTAGGGTAAGAAAAAGTCCAGGACTGCAAGGCCACCACAACTACAGTTTCATACCATACAGTGACTCAAGTATTTAACAAAACATGTAAGCAAAAAGGAACAACGGTGCCTAAGGTAAATAAACCCGATACAACAATGTCAGAGCAAGGTTGCAAAACTAGAGGGGAAACAGCACACAGAGTGAGGGAGAGAAATGCAGTGGAAAAAATGTCCCTACAGCAATTGTCAGTACCCTGAGAGAACTGCCTCAGCAATGGTCAGCGAGAAAACTGGCACTGGCCCTCTCCATGATCATTGGGCATACCAACACCATCTGACTAGGCTGTAGCCTGGTAAGGAGTGTGGGTCACAGGCTCTGCCCCATCATTTATTCTGGGTTATTTTTACACTGCAGGAGACATTTGTCCAGTACCCATCTTAAACACAGTTCACATCTTGGTATTACTTCAGCATGCCCCTGTACTCTTTGAACATCCCAACAGACAATCCCACCAGCCAATAATCTCCAAAGGGAGCATGCTTGCCCATACAGCACTTTGGAAAACATAGACCTCAGTAGCAGCCTGAGGCAAGGGGTGTTTTTATGATATAGTCTCATCAATCACCTCCCCCTTCTTTTTCTCTAGTTGAGTGCAAAACCTCTCCAATGTGCA
This sequence comes from Donacobius atricapilla, assembly GCA_013397315.1. Taxonomy (NCBI): domain Eukaryota; kingdom Metazoa; phylum Chordata; class Aves; order Passeriformes; family Mimidae; genus Donacobius; species Donacobius atricapilla. Next base: position 1,215,199 of record WBMY01003777.1, read on the forward strand.
CGTCATCTGTCCCTGAACTAATAGATTTTTGTCACTACATTGCAGGAATTTCAACTTCTTACCCCTCCATAAGGTTGGCTCCAAAACTTTTACCAAGTGCTATTTAGAGCTGAACCCACTAAGTTTAGATGCAGTACACATGGTCAACAATTCCATGCTGTGCTGAAATATTGTTTGGTAAGTTTTAGAAAAGAGGAGTGGTAAATAAGGAAGGGTTTACAAATAACTGTTTTTCAAAAAAGAAAAACAAAATCAGAGAACAAAACTTCAAACATGTCAATTTTCAAGATATAGCCATCGTAGCATGTCACATTCTTTGCCATTTAAAAAAAACAGACTAGCTGTAACCAGGCAGCATGATAATGGCAAATCTAAAGAGATTCTCTGGGGGTTTTTGCCAAATAGTTTCTATGGGGAGTCAGCTCTGCTGATTAAGAAATATTTCTCTATGTTATCTTCATTGATACCAGCTTATTTTAGAACTGTGAAGCTACTGCGGCTTTGTGTTTACTAGCGAAAAGTGCCCAGGGAAAGAACCATGAAGAACACCCAAAAACCAAGAGCAGATGCATACAGTAACCACTAAAAAGGCCAGGATACTCAACCCCAGTTCTGCTTTGTGACATACCATCACCAGTCTCCATAAGCTCAGCGTTGCCGTACTTTGGTGCCACCCGCGCCGTTGATCCTTGTGGTCTTTCTACTTGTATTGAGTGTTCTGAGGTGTAAGTGGTAACATCTGGAGGGGCAGAATGATTTTCTGTGAAAAGTAAGTTAACAGGTTTAACCGTGTACCTCTAATGTCAAGGGGTAGAAAAGCAAAAGGCAGAGGAAAGGAGACCATTTGAGGGGTTTTTTCCCCAATGTATGAACAGGCATTAAAGTTAATGCACCAAATGATTATACTGAACTATAATAAGCAGTATAATTTTAATAAATAAAGTTTGCACTGATTAAAATAGGGTTGTATATCTGCAATCACATAAGCAATAGGCTAAAAGAATTATACAATTAGGTTGTAGGTTCTCCACTGACATCTGATTTTACTTAAAGCTTGTGGACATCAGCAAATAGAAAAGACCCAGACAAATACACTTCTCATGGATTATTGTGTTGGTTTTTCTAAGCAAAAAGAACACAGCACATTGTCAATCACTTGTAAGTGCCAGTGCATATCACTTTTATAACCTCTGTATTTTGAATATGTCAGTTTTAGTTAAGAAAGGAAAACAATCAATCATAGCAGGTTTGGAAACCAGAGCAAGAAATAAAATGTAAAGAAACGTGAACTTTGCATTCTTCATGGACACTTGCTTGTCTACTATTTTTAGACAGAGATATTTCAATTCTTCCGCATAACAAAGCCTTGCCTTCCAGAAGGCAAACACGATTTGGTCTGACTCATGCCAGCACTGCTGAACAATTCCACAGAGATAATCTTTCTCTTTCATGGCCTGATAACTCAGCATGCTACTGCAGTTCATCTTCCCATGTTTTCAAGTCTGAGTCTTTATTTCCTACATATTTGTACTCTTTCTATAGGTTGTCCCATAAATTTTTTGCAGGTTTTTATCCACATTAGATTAGATGGAGATAAACACCACAGGCAAGTAACAACTTTTCCTTCAATTGACATAAATGATCCCCAGTAACCTCTAAGTTACAAAAGAAGACAGGTCGTCGCTCTGCTGCCGTGGAAGTGAAGAGAAATGTATTCTATTTAAAAACAGGATAAGAGTCTTTCAAAATGCAAAAATTCGGGGAAAATGTCATCGTGTTCCAATACTGTTTTCAAGATGTGCTTCTTACTAAACCTTATCTTTTAGCACCACGGTGTTCTAAGAACTAGAACACCAACTTCTACAGTAAATTTAATCTAAAACATAATTTTAAAGCACTTTCATTTTTATGAGTTTTGAACTTCGAAACACTGCAATTTGTGTGCATTCAGTCCCAAATTTATGCACCATCAACACAGAAAACTTAATTTCTTTTGGTACACATACAGGAAAAGGATGCTTATTTTGCATACCTCTCATTTAAAGGTAGCATTTGACAGATAATCATCATGCAGATTTAAGACATGACATTAATGTATGCAACAGTTATTTAATGTTTATATTCATCAACATCATAAGGGCTCAATCCTACCACTCAATCATATTATATGGTTGAGGAAGACATGAAATGTCTTTATTGAGCAATTCAAAAACGTCTTGCATTCTACAAGTGTCCAGTTGGAGCCTTTGCTTCTGATCACATCCATTTTTACAATTTTACTGAAACAAACACCTTATATTGTGCTCTAAGTGACCAACTGAAGTACAATAGATTGAACAATTAAACTTATGCTGGTAATCACTTAAATAATGCCTTCATTTTAAATTTCTTGTCAATATCAACTATTTTAGACTCAGCACAATTTTTTGTGCTTTCCTGTTAAGTGGGAATAGCTTTTTATAGATCGTGATTGTATTACTCAATAACAAGTCAATTTAAAAATGCTGACGTTTATAGTTTTCTCTTTACTTATAATGCAGCTTTGCTATGCATATGGGAGATCATGACTAAGAAAGTAATTGTACTTAGTCAGCTATTAGTAGCACAACAAAGTATTTTTAAAGTGAGCTGTATTTGCTTACATTTTTCCAGTGAAGTATTTCCATCTTTCAGACTTTACAAGGCAAAGTGAAGTGGAGTTAAAGATTTTTTTTTTTCCTTAATGCATGGGGCACAGGATACATGACCAGGGATGCTCCCCCTTCAAACCTCTGTGCTTAAAACCAAATTCTTCCTTGTTACACATGGTGCTGAGCAAGGGGAAAGAACATAACAAGATTCCTGCTCTTTTGTAAAAGGCTTTCCTTTTGAATAAACAGCACTTGCACTTGAAGTTTCCTAAAAGAAACTCTCTTCCCAAGGTTGCCACCATGGCTCAGTGCAGGAGTTCTAGTGCCCTTGCTGCCCGGCTGCCATTTACTTTTATCCAGAAGAAGAGGAATACTAAGGTTTGTGTTGATGTGTTCCTTTACAGTATCTGCTTAACAGATGTCTTATCATGGCAGTATGTACAGTGTTAAGTTTCATCCATTAGATTTACAAATCTTCGGTCAGTTAGTGTCTCAGAGTCGGGCTTGGAGAAATGAAAATCAGACAAATATTTGCTCCAAATGACTTCTAAAGGAAAAGATAATTGTTATGTTATGTGAAATGTACCTTTTTCTTTTTTTGTATGAAACAGTCAATCCAAGCTTTGGCTATGGACAAAATCTGTAGAGAGTTGCTTGGTCTTATGTCAGGTAACTTGAAGAATTGTTTGAGGTTTCATTAAGAATCATGATCCTGACACATCTGTTCACTAAAAAGTAGAAACTGACAGCTGCATGACTTCAAAGCACTTCCTCCATCAAACATATTTGCATCACCTCCTATTCCCATCCCTTCCAATATCCTTGCATTAGGAGATCAGAGACAGAACAGCTGTTTCCAGTTAAGCCTCTCTTCATTTCTGCCACTGGAGCGACATCATTTGCCCCATTTCATGAAGATCAGAAAGGCCCAAAAAAGCAGAGCACATTCATGTAGGGATAGAGCACGTGCACTGACAAAGCCCTGTATCTGAGGAAAAGCAAAGAGGAGGAATACTTTCAGTGGAGGCTTGGAAGCTCACATAAGCACCAGGTATTTGAAAAGTCTCCAGGAACTCAAAAAGCATTCCTGTAACACTGTACTTGAAGCAAATGCAGCTTTTACTCCCAAATAAGCTGGCTCTTCTGGTTGTCAGGGAAATCCAGAGTCAGAGATGAAGTTCTTTCCTTTAGCTGGGTTTTTCTTGTATTGATGTCCAGGTGATGGATTGTACTTTAAACTAGTCTCTTGTATAAGTTAACATTCCCTGTCAGAACACAAGAATTTCCAAGTTGTCTGAAAACTATCAGCCATGCTTATGGCACATGGTTTTATATTTATTTGATTAGCAATCTCTGTAGCCTTTAATGTGAATAGAAGCCTTTGATTCTCAAACAGAAACATTTGAAGCATATAAAAGAAACATTAAATGCACCTATAGGATCAAAACTTTGAAGTGATCTCACTTCTCACTGATTTAACTTTATATAGACTTATGATGATGGGCAAGCATTGGGTAATTTTCATTGCATGACCTTTGTGAGCTTTGGGGTGTGCTTTCTGTCCCTGGTTTTTATATACATAGGAATCCAAACCATGTAATACCAACAAATGAAAACTTGAAGATCTTAGAAATGTGCACAGTATTGACCCAAAGAAGGGTCAGAACATGAGATATTTTTTACAGATTTCTCTGGTTTGACCTCTAAGTTCAAGAATTACAGAACAATGCTGTGTTACCTATGCCAAACTAAAGATTTTGTCTGTAGCTTAATGTAGACTCCTGAGATCTTAAAGCTGAGAATAAATATTTAAATTATATCTATCCCAAACTAGAACTTTGGCCACAATAAAGCAGCAGCAGTCAAATTAAATGAACAGTATAACATTAAAAGCTTATGCAAATTATCCAAATGATTCACAAAGATAACTCTGATTATATTATAGCCAAAGCTTTTTATCAAATCCCTTTTCAAGGCTGCATTTGTATACTTGAACTGGAAAAAATCTCCCTTTCATTCTGTGATGCACTCTGGAAGTAAAATCCCAGTGGATATCAGAATGGATGGCTTTTTTGGGCTATCATTAAGGTCTTCCCCACTGAACCTTGAATGTGTATTTATCAAAACTGACACCTTCAGAGTATGGTCTCACATATATACAGTTGATTTCCCTCTTGCAGGCTGGTCTGTCTCTGGAGCACAGCTCCCTGGACCAAACAAACATCAAGCCAAGGTAACATATGTTCTTTGTGACCAAGAACAAACTGTCTCTGATAGCTGAGGAGCCTTAAGGAACAGGATTACTCTTCTCTTGTCTTCTCTCCTACCCTTGATTATTATTCACCTCCCATCACTGGCCACTGCTGTGGAAAGAGCCAGGCTTTCTCTAAGGACACTTCAAATCTATTACTTCTTAGAATACATTTAAATGCAAAATCTAGCTTCTTGGATGGGAAAGAAACAAAATAGCAATTTAATTTCAAATTCTTAAAGAATGCAGCTCACCCATGAAGAAATACATATTACAGTTATCAGCTGCGCAGCTTCTCTTACATTTTCAGTGATTTTAGCAACGACTGATGGCAACCATAAAATCCCAGACTCATCACTCATATTTTGTGCCCAAATGACCTTTACATTACTACATCTCAACTACTGTCCAAGAAGAGATGCAATTTAAGGCATCTAATTGTCAGAATGAATGAAAATATGCACACACTGAGGTAAGCTCAACTGCTTCCTTCAAAGGCAAGATCTTTCTAGTCAATAAGGCACAATAAAACACGTATACAAAATAGTAGTTTCCCTCTCCTGCAGAATAGTGCCATCTTAATTTAGCTCTATAAATGCGGTATTATTTACCACAAACTCAGTGATTATAAAAGAAGATTTACTGTGCCTGATTTAAAATTACTAAAATGTCAAATTATAAAGAAGCTATATTTAAAGACACATTAAGACTTTGTGTGTGAGTAATGCAACCTTTCAGAGTTTGGATAAATTTAATTCTCTATGCTATAATTTCCTGTAGCATTTCAAGATGAAGTCACAGAAAATAATCAAATGCAATGATTAATGTGTTCCCAGTGTATGTGTTTCTAAAACAAGGTTCTAAGCATTCATCTAGCATGAATTTATGAATACAATACAAGTTTTTCCCCTGACTGCAATTCAGCAGTTCCAGATCATGAGAGGATTACTGAAAATACAGGTGCTACATCGAGCTACACTCAATGCAAAAACCAAGGGATAGGTACTCCCATTCCAGCACATAAAATCAGGAACACTGAAGATGCTTTCATGTATCTCATTATACACTTGAAAAGGAAATGTCAGTTGAAGAACAGTCACACAAAACTGTAGTAAGACAATAGTAAGATTGCTTATCTGTTCCATCAAAGACGGTAACAGATTTTCAGTGAGAGCCCAAAATACACACCCCAGCAAGAACATACCCGAAGCAAAGACCTTGTATGATAAGCAGATGAAGAGTGAAACCAAGCCTTGCTTTCCACATATCCAATCAAATAGCTGCCTCATGTTAATAAAGACCAGTGTCAATGGCACAATATTCAGAAATAATGTCTGTGAAGCTTAGCCCTAATGGAAAGAAAGCTTTGACCTCCTAGGATCTTTTCAAAGGAAATAAACAAGCTATTAATAATAACAGCTCCCTTCTCTGAAGCTATGTAATGGTCTCTCCCAAGGAGTATAATCGCTAAATATCCCAGTTCAAGTATTCTAAATTCAATTAAGGGCAGAAAAATATGTTTAAGAGCACTACTGTTAACACAATTATCAAAAATCACTTAAGCTATGTAATTAAAGTGGTGCAGCAGTGGGGGAAACTCATATGCAAGCAATCCCTAATGATGCATGCACTGATTTTCCTTACTGATGAATCCTACAGAGACCTTTATAGTGCTAAGTAATGAAAGTCATGCAACTGTACATTTTAAGGCACTTGGTAACCAATAGCTAGACCCTATTTACCGATCCATAAGCTTACCCCCAAATCTAAACTGCTATTTTTCTCCCCCTCCTGAAACAGGAACGTGTATATCTCTCCATATAATATATATAAATATTAAAAAGCAAAGAAGCAGCACAGGGAAGACTTTTGTAAGACTTCATATAGCAGCATCAGCTGAATGTGAGAGTCAAAATTCATGTTAAACTGGACACACTTTGTTTCATCTGTATACTGACCTATATGTGTTTGAGCCATAACATCAGCTAGTCTGTGTGCAGCACCACTGCCTCCACTTTGGGTCGAGGAGGAAGAAGTGGTTGATGTGGTAGAGCCGTGGATCGCTTGACTGATCCAATGTTCCATGTTTATACTCCCTTGGCTTGAGGTGGGAGTTCCCTGGGAGTCGCCCTGTACAGAGCCTTCGTCTTCTGAACCAGAAGAAGTATCTAGTAATTAAAAACAGCTTGTTAATTTGCAGTGCTTCGGGGTGTTCTTAATAGAAATAACTCATATTCATATCAAAAATCTCAAGAAAGTGCCATTAGGAAAATCTCAGGAAGGCAGGCAAACATAATGAGAAAACTGAAGTACTGAAAGCCTTGAAACTAAGTTAGTTGCTAACTATGCACCTCTCCTGCTCTAAGATCACAGTGTGTGTATTACTGTACAAAAAAAAAAAAAATTTAAAGTCTTCCTTTAAAATGTTAAACACATGCTCTTCTGAAGATCTCCAGCTAGAAGAGAATATAAAAGAACTTTTCCCAAGCTCACGCCACAAAACGTGAGAGATTTTTCCAGTTGTACAAAGTCCAATCCTCAGTGAAATGGGAGTCTCAGCCACATTCAGTGAGTATGAGAAGCATAAGATATGGGGTATTTTCACAGTCTAGTAGATAAAAGAGGAGATAAACTTGAAAAGGAATGGCACAACTAATTGCTAAGGCAATGTTACATTACATTGTTAGGGAATAAACCAGAAAAGAGAAAGGAACTTAGATTATCATAAAATATGACAAGCAGGACATAGTTAGGTCCTTGTAAGCCCAAAAGGACCAATGCAAGCTAAGGTATCACCAAGGGCAAGGCAATCATGTGAATTATCTCTGTTGACTTTTCCACTACTCAGTTCACCTTCTCTTCAAACATACCTCAGTTAAGCTCACTGTGCATCAAATGACAGTTCCATTACTATCTATGCTGACAGACTAGCAGTTCATAGCAGCACAAAGAACCACTTTCAAAATTCTCATAAAAATAGCTTTTTTTTTTTTTTTTAATGTGTAGGCATCCATTGATGTTTGCACCACCAATGAACGTCGTTTTGAGGGCATGGGGACTGCCATTTTCCTTTCTTTATGTTTAGCAAGGGCTGCCTGCACTGCTTCTGTGTGGACATCTGGAAGGAAAGAGGTTTGAAGCCAGAGTTAGACAGAGAAGAGCTGTTCTCTGTGCGGCCAGCACACCTGGCACAGATACACACGTGTGCCAGCTGGGCTGACAAGGCACATCCCTTGATGGGAGGCCAGGAACACACAGGATCTTGGAGGAACTACAGGAGTTCTCCTCACTGTAGCAAAAGCAGCTACAGTGAAAAGTGCTGTACTAACAAACAAGCCCTTTGAGCATGTATGATATTCCCAGAACAGTGCTGCAGTATTTGAAGAGCAGGAACGTCACTTCCCCAGAGCAAACCTCTGTTTAACCAGGAGCTGCTACTTCAGTGACCATTGCTGTTTTCAGTGAAACTGTGGTGTATTAACATTGCCCATTTTTTAAATGGATAAGGTTTCCAATTTACACAAAAGTCACATAGAGTAAGTGAACAAGAACATTTGCTTGAAGGGTAAGAGGTATGCAAAATGCCACAACAGAAATGGCAACAGGTCCCTCATTCCCAAATCCTCCTCCTGCCACTTTCACTCGTCATTATTCACAGAAAAATAAGTACTGTGTAGGGCTGGCCTGAGGTGGAATGAGGAATAAAAACACCCTAAGAGCAGATCTGGTGCTTTGCAGGCAAGCGCTGCACACAGCTCACACCAGCCCACTCCACAGTACTCAACAGATCCCTTCTCCTTGGGGAGGTGAACACCTTCTCTACCTTTCCCATGTATTTACAGCTGCCTGCCTCCCAAAGTTTGAAAAAGGCCATTTATCACGTCTAAATGATGTGCGTGAATTTTTGATAATTTTGTTTTGTTTTAAGCACCATTTTTAAATTACTACCATAACTACACAGTGAAATAAGTTTGCCTTTAGTTTACTACCTTGCACTGTTTGTCTGCATATTTCTATAGATTTGGGACAAGACTCACATGAGGCGAATGTATGCACAAGACACGGCAGCCAAAAGGAATTCCTTGTGTGTAAAGAAGTCGCCACATATATTGACCATCTGATATCTTACCTTTTAACCAGTTGCCACCGGTCAGCTGTAGAAAGTACAGCAACTTGTGTGCATAGTTTAGTTGTCCCCATTTGTGGATAAGGAGCACAGTGAATCAGGTCTAATCCAGAGTGATCCCACTTCTGCTGCATTACCCAACTCCTGTATGGATGTGGTGGCGGCTCGGAACAGGAAATGTGCCCCAAGAAAAGCAACAGGAAACGTGCCCCAAGAAAAGTGTGTATGTGTGTGTCTATAGATAGATAGATATATCCTTATTTAAAGAAGCTTTGGTTGAATAACATTTATGTAAGTAATTTGTGAGTAACAACTCGGAAGGATGACTAGAAGCATTAGATGATAAGCTGCTGATAAGCTGCAGTGTCTCATTTCCAATAATGGTGTTTCCCATCTTCTGCCAGGGTTTAAGCAGCTCTCAGTAGAAGTACAACAGGAAAGAGTAAGAAAAAGAGCATTACCAGATGCTTCTGTGAGTTGTTTTCTTTCTTTTTTTTTTTTTTTTAATCATGAATAGGATGAGAATATCAGCAAAGAAAAGCAAACAGCAAAGCTGGAAAATTATTCTCAAAAGATAAAAGAGCCACGCAGCTAATGGACCAAAATGAAGGAAGATCAATGTTATCATCAACCCAGAGAATAATTTCTCTCCTGTCAAGTCATTATTTTTAAACAGAAACTTTAAGATCTTCCTTATAATTAAAAACTGATGAAAAGTTTATGTGAAAAGTATCAGAAAATCTATATGAAAAGTGTAAGACTATGAAAATAATATCTTACCTAACAGCATGACCCCAAGATAAATTCCTACCTGCTCACTTCGCACAAATGTCAATAAGGTGCACAGGACTGAACATGCTCCCTAATAGTTTCTTATCTGTTAAAGAGGGAAAATTCTTGGTTTTCCTTCAAAGGATAGCAATTAGATATCAAATAGTTAAAAAAAAAAAAAAAAAGAGCTTTCCCTTTAAAAAAGCTCAACAAACCAACACTCTACAATGATTTTTGGAAAAAATAAACTTTTTGGAAGAAAATAAATTTTGCTGATCAACACAGGAGGGATTATTGATATATTATTGTATATAGGATTGTTTTTTAACTGTGTCAGGAGGGAAAAGAAATTCTGCCAATTTTTTTTCAGGGAGGACAGATGACAGAAAATTATTAAAATGCTTAGTGACAGCTGGACACTGAATCGGAATTTGTGAATTCTTTGATTTCTTCTTTGATGCTGTTTTGATATAAGAAGGTAGACTCATCAGCTTAATTAAAAACACTCTTCAGGGTTTTAATTTGCAAATAAGTCCACAGGAGTCCAGGAAATGTTGTTTTCTTAATAAAGGCACATTCTTGATATGTTTATTTTTAATGGGCTACCATGGAAGAAACCACACTACAGATTGCTAAAAAAAAACCAAACCCAAAACCTCACAGGAAAGCAAAACAATGTCAAAGACAAGAAACTCTGAATAAACAAGAGGGAATTTGACTGGGAGGAAGGAACATGCATACCTGCTCCCAGCCCAGCCTACAAGTTTAATATTTAGAAGGCGTTGCTCAGACTATGGAGGCTAACAAAAACCCTGGGACACGTCTAGAAAATGCTGAGGATAGACAATCCAGAGATGGTCCAGGGAGCATCAACAAGAGTTTACAGGGTTTTAGGGTGAGAGGGATAAAATCCAGCATCAACAGTCAAGCCTGGGTGAAAAATCTTTTCACATTGTTCTCTCTCAGGAATAAAACTCTTGGCTAAACAAAGTTCCTCTAGGCATTTAAAGAATTGCTAAGGATTAGGTAGAGAATGAATAACAGCCTAAATAGATTGTATGGTCCTCCTTTTGAATAAAAGCCTATTGGTGGGCTCTGAAGATGCTCTTAACCTGTCTGGACAGTCTTGTACAGAGTGAGACTTGGATAAGCTGTTGAACAGCCTTCATGCCCTTCATGTCTCGCGACCAAGAGCCAAAGTATTGAGAAATCAGAGAGGTGAGGGAAAGTCAGACTGATACTTCAGAATTGCACTTGAGAGCAACTCAGCGGTTACAATATCTATCCTGTTACCACAGAAACTGTAAGGAGGTTGGTTCCCTGCAAATACCAGCTTCAGATATGCACTTTGAATACACATACTTTGCTTTTCTCTAGGTTTTAGCTTTGTTTTTCTGGTCTACAAAACAGCTTTGCTTATGTAGCATAAGGAACATTAACCAAAATGCAACTAATAATCTCTTATTGTACTTTTGTGAAGCATGGATTTAAACCCAAGTGGAAACATACATTCATCACCAGTATCCCTGGTAATCTGTTTCTCATGACTTTGAACAGGAGTGCAGTAGCTCTTTACCTCCAAGATGGGTTGTGGTGTCCATCATACTGTATGTAATTAACTGCTTCCTCAAACCTGTCCCTAACAGTTACGGAAAAAATACAAGGAGCCTTGCAATAGGAATTTATACAAGAGGAACTGGATGTTCCTTGATCTCTGAAGAAAGGAAACCACATTTGTGATGCACATTGGGACAAAGTGCAAAGACATACCCAAGTTCCTTTGGGACAGGAAACTGCTATCCCCCCAATTCCCATCATCACAAAGCAGTTTGTATTCTCCACACATCACACATCAGCAAGTACATCACATTGGAATTTCAAACAATCTCTGGTCGGGTGATGCCCCTGTCTTGTAGGTCTGACAAAAGTGTCTGATTTCCTTCTCAATCTACCCTGGCATACCCAGACTGAATTCATCATACTATGATTGAGTATTGCTATTAAACACAGATTTCTCTGTGTTACCTTTTCCTGAAAAATTTTACCTGAAAAAAAATTATCAAGTATGAAATTTGGTCCAGAAACAACACACAGAAATGCCTACATTAAAAAAAAACATCATGAAAAGAACACTTCTCTATCTTTCCTTATAGTGTTGCTTGCTGTAATTCATCACCTACTATAAACTTCTGATACAGTTTCAAACAGAAATATACCTTGATGTAATTGCACCCAGCATTCTGAAAAAGTCCTGTGTCTAAGCGGAAAAATGATGCTTTCAGGTGAAATGTTCTTTCATGTGACATTGTAACTACACTGTTATAGCTGACAAAATGACACCAGATCCTGACCCTTCAAAGCTCTCCTGTAGGTAAAAAAATCACTTTACTCTTCCCGCCTGGCTCTTCCACAAGAATGTCTTCACAGAAAATCTAGAGCAGAAAAATAGAGTAAAATATCATTACCTCTGTCTACAATAGTAGGAACTAGGGCACAGTGACTTATCTGCTGTTGTCCTCCACTGTTTTATCTTGGCCAAGCACACACTGAATCCAATTTCTGTGTTTGTACTCAAAGAATCAATAAATGGGAAAGAGCAAAGCAACAAGCTTGGAAAAGCTCACTTTTTAACTTGTGCTCATTGCTTAACACCAATCAACCTGGTGCTCAGCATTCAACCTGACATATTTCTTATGGGCTGCAAACTGCAGACACAACAGCTCTGTCCCCAGTCTTTTCCCTGATGTATTCAAGCATTTTCACTTGTTTATCCTCTTCTTTTCCTTTCTATGACAGGATAGAAAGGGCAAGCATACTTTTGGGTATAAAGTCAGTGAGTGAAACAGAAAGGAACTGTAAAAACAAGCAGGTGGTAGACAGAAAGTTTCCTTTCAAAGAGCTAATGATCTGTTATTATTAAAGAGATGAGGTCTCAAAACAAAGGGCAGAGAAATTAAAACTGGCACAGAGAATGAGGGTCTGGAAATTCAGACTTCCAGAGAGATGACCTATGGCTTTGGCCAATGAGCTCCATAACCAGAAACTCTCAACTGTTGCAAATTCCTCATGCCACCAACAGGATGAATTGCCCAGCTTTCCTGGGAGGTGCTCTGCTTAGTGTAGTCACCCCTTTCATCTGGTTTATCTCATCACTTGGCACAACGGTGTGCTCCTGGGTTAACAGGAAAGGCTTAGGAAAAAAAGCAAACCCCACTAAAACAGACATTACTGCACAGAAACAGCTTGATACGGACACCTATCTCAAATGGGGTGACTGAGTGACAGAAGATGTTAGGGAGATAGCTGTATTAACTGCTGATAGCTGGACAGTGGTCAAAGGTCAAATAGTAATCCCCAGAAATACAGAAATAAACACTGTAATTTCAGACTGCTGATACTTTTGCCTCCTTGTTCACAGTGCTCTTTAACCATTTATTCCATACGCTGTCAATGGCCTGAAATCTTTTTTGGGGGGAACACCACAAATTTTTATTTAGTCAGAAGTTGAGCTGGATGATTTTAACTGGCTCTGGGATAATAGACTTGTCTTTGGAACTTTTCATTAAGCCTTTTTTGGGGAACATACTTTCTCTCCTTGTTGCACAAATATATGCACACTTAGAAAAAGTGGAGATTTCCCTCTATGACAAGTGGCCCTTCCCCAGTCACTTCCTTTGGGGAAGACAGTATGTATGATCCTTCTTGGCTCAGCTGTCTCCACAAGCAAGTCAGTCTTCTTTTCCTGAAGCAAAAAGCAATTGTTGTGTGATGAAGAAGGCCAGCCATTTTCTGCTCCACATAGGGAGCCCTGCTGCAGGATCTCATGTTTCTCTACAGCCTGTTAGAAGAGCACCCTTCCAAAGAGTGCATTCTCATTTGGCATGGAGCATAACCCTGACTCACCCTACCCCTTACACCCCATGGACAGGGATGCCCCTTTCCTTACTTGGGCTAGAGAGAGTGTCCTTTAAAGCCCTGAATTGCAACTGAGACATTTGAAATACATTGCAAATTCCTATCCTCCTAAAGACCTTCGCAGCTTTTAGCAGAATGAACTTGCTCCTTTTTCTTCAGATCTTCTTTTTTAAAATAACAAAAACCTATTCACAAATTACAGTTGCATTCTTCCTCAAGGTGGAGGGCTTCTTTCTTTCTTTCCATACATAAGTTCAGCTAGCCTCAGCAGCTTCCTTTATTCAATATTAGCTGCACTGGCTCCATAGGCATGTCAAACACTCAAAATACTGTAAGCAAAGGAGTGCCTCCTCAGAGATCAGGGATCTGGGTTTGAGTTCTGCATGGATCACAGAACAGGATGCTCCTCCCATGGCAAGCAACAGTTACATTAAAAAATTCCACATTATAAAACTGTTCCTCACAGCCCTTGCAGAAAATGCCTCAGCACACAAAAGAAAAACATTCTCTTCTTTTGTACTTAAATCAGGTCTTGCAGTTGTGTGTCATGTAGTTCTCCTGCATCTCATTTACCACGCAGCCCTGTCTCTTTTTAAGATAAGAAATTAGACTGGCTGTAGACAGGAGTTGTGCATTGCTAGAACCAAGATTTTAGACTCTGTTTCTGCCTCTGTTTCTGATAAAATATATTCCTTCTTCTATTTTTGCTCATGTTTTCAGTTTCCCAGGAATTATAAAGCCTTCATATGCAATCACCAGCTGTTTAAGAAACAGAAATATGAAAAAACGAGCTGTTGTCTAATTGTTTCTGTACAGATGCAGAATTACCTAATAGAGTCCCTACCATCTTCTGCAGCCTGGTTTGCCTGTTGTGAGGTAATGGTACTACTTCCATCCCTCCTTTCAAGGGATGTACTCCTGGAAGAATAAAACTGCCTGGAGACAAACCTAGTTGTGATCTGAATTCATCCATCTCTTCTCTTTCTTCCTTTTGGCTCATGTAATTCCTCTCATTTCTGTCCCCTGAGCTCTTTTTGTCATCTTTTTTTTTCCTTGTTTTGAGCTAGCCATTGGAAACAATCTTTATTCCTTTGCATTAGTAGCCAGTTCCTGGTAACATGATGGATGACACAACTGGGAGTAAGACAGGCCTAAGGACTGAGAATGTTTAGACTCCTTGCTTGTTACAGGATAGCCCTCAAACACAACTAATTCACTCTGAGAACAGCAGATTATTAAGATCAAGAAGGCTGATGCTCTCTGCTCTAATGAGTTGAGAATGCCAAAGGATTTTTAATTAGAGATTATTTAGGTATATATAATACATAGTTATGTCTCGTTTATATTGCAGTAGGAAATTAGACCTGAAGTTAGACATTTAGCAAATAAGTAAAACCACAAATAAATCTCTGTCATGGGGAAGCAAGCATCTGGGATGGCATCAAGGAAAACAGCTGGAAGAACAGACAGATGAGGCAATGGAAGCAAGGGCATTTTCTGCTGCATCAACACACAGTACAATAGAATAATCAAAGCAATTTCTAGTCATTGCAGGGAAACAGCTGATACTATAGAAAAATAGCATTATCAAAGGTGACTTTTGGCTGAAAACTCTGGATAAGACAATGATATGTATAGCAATTGCATGCTAAGTAATTATACAGAGAGAAGGTTGGTAATTGCTGTCTTAGAGGAAACCAGTAGTTGAAAGCACGAAACTTGCTTCTAAGTTTAATCAGACTTTTGTTAGAGCTACCATGGAAACAAAGGATACACTGAGAATTCCTAATAAGCAGCCTGTAAATAATCTGAATAGAGTTAACTTGGTAGCAACATTTATTGGAAATGCAATCAGGACATACTAAATAGGGTGAAACATGGTAAATTTGGTATCATCAGAACAGATTACAGTTGGGTTTTGTCTTTTGGTTGTCCTGGCCTGACAGCACTGAGATACTTTCAGGCAGATAGAGGGCAAGTCATTTCCTAAAAACTGCTGTGTTCATCCAACACAGAGCAGTCCCTTGGAAATCATCTCACCCCTAGGAATGTGAAAGTGAGTCCGTATAATAACCGATCTTTGCTGGGGGGTGATGCTATAATGAAGCAGTCTCAGAATAGTTTAACAATCTCACTGGGCATTAAGATAGGAAAGCACATGGCCTAAACAGTGTGACACCTAATTTCTCTCCATCTGGAAGCAGGTGTGCTATTAATTCTGAAATATGGCATTCACAACAGTCAACACATGATTGAATGGAAGAACAGCTGCTCTAAGATAATTCTCACTTATAGGAGGGCTGTGGAGGTTGCTAACAGAAATAAACTGTTGCTTACCTTTTAAAAAACAACTTATGTGTGCAAGTTTCAGCCTTTGGGATATTTAAGCTATATATACTAGGCCTCTGGCTTTACTGGGAACTGACATACATGGATATGCAAGGGAAACTTCTGCTGTCTTTTCATTAATTTGGGGCTGAATTTTGTTGATCTGTACCATTTTTGGCAGTTAAAAGT
The DNA here is from genome assembly GCA_013397315.1 of Donacobius atricapilla. Classification (NCBI taxonomy): domain Eukaryota; kingdom Metazoa; phylum Chordata; class Aves; order Passeriformes; family Mimidae; genus Donacobius; species Donacobius atricapilla. The sequence goes on from WBMY01003777.1 coordinate 1,231,409, forward strand.
CAGTGGTTTAGAACAGATGTGCACTCCCGTGAATGTGTCACTGGAAAAGGCTTGCCTTTTCAAGGATGCTGCAGCCAACAAACGTCACTGGTGCAGGAAGCTGCTCCTTGCACTCCACAAAGGGCTGTGCCATCCTTCAGCCAATGCTGAGCATCTCCTGAGCATCTTCCATCCCCACCTGCTGCACACATGCACAAAGCAGATGCTTGGCATGTTCTCATGTGGTCAGAAAGCTAAACTCTATGGAAGAGAAGCATGGCTGTCGACTCCCACTTTGGCTGGCAGAGCAGTAATCCGTAATTCTGGGTTAAGAAGGAAGAGAGAAGCTGAACATGTCTGTGGAAGCTGTATGGGCAGGCTGCAAAACACAGAGCTCCCATGCTGGAAACAGAGGACACCAAAACAACAGCCTGAACTCTCTCTGACTCCAGTGCTGGTTTTGCTGCAAGGTATAGTTTTCGCTTTAACTTAGATTCTTCAGGTATTATAATAAAGTTAATTTTAAATTGTTTTCCTTAAAACTCTTGAGTTTTAAAATAGTATTAACTCTATTCATAAGTGAAATAAAACCCCAACATGCAGGTCTCCCACTAATAATTTCCATCCCTCCATTTATTTATTATCCCATTTGTAATGCAATCTGGAAGTCAGTTTCATACAGTGATCTCATCTCAGGCCCCCTTACTGTGCAATCTGAACTAAACTAACTTTATATTTGTTTCTCTGCAGAGATCTTCAAATATTTTTTCTCAAGAGTTCCATACTTATCCTTACAAACTTTTTCTGCTGGGTCAAAAGCAAGGATGTGGTCATATAAATTACATATTTTCCAGCATTTTTCTTCATCTTATTTTTTGTCCTGATTGAGTTGTAGCTTGAAATTTGTAAGCAAGCTAAATCAGATAGGAGATGAATTAATTTCTGAATAAGTCTGTTTACAGCCAGGTTAATGATTTCAAATTAACTTCTACAAATAACCCTCACTCACATTTAGAGTTAAAATATTATTTGTTTTATGATCAGTCACATGAACATTTATATGCAGTCCCCTTCTAATACATAGCACATTAAACATATTTTCCTTTCTCCTTATTCTTTGGAGAAATGCTAAATGATGAGGGTTAAGTAAAAATGCTTCCTCACATCTTCCCATTCCATCCTTTAGCATACACATCTCTAATACTGTCATAGTATAATTAATTTTTGTCAGTTCTGGCAGGATTGCAGAGCGAGATTTTGAATGCCCTTTCAAAACTACAAAAGTTACCTGTATATTTTCAAATCACCATGAGGTAAGCTGTAAAGACACAAAACGTTACCAACATCTGTTAGGGTTCATGCACACACCTACCTCATGGTAAGCGAGAACAAACACATGCTGAGGCATGTACTGAAACTCCTAGAGCAGAGCAGCTCAGCTACCAAAGGTCTGGTGCCAGCATCTCTAGGACTTGGGTCTACAGGGAATGTTGTTTCATTCCTAACTACCGTATTTCAAATGACCCTCAAACCTGGCCTGGGATGATTTGTTCTGAAGTTTAACAATTTCATTCTCAGTATAAATTGTTCTGTCTTTTCCCCTTTGAAGACCAGTGTGGGAAACGTGTCTCAGAAGTTTGAGCTGTGAGAGGTGTAGTTTTGGCAGATACCTCCAAGTATCTCCTATATTAAGATGTCTTTCAAAAGAAGTACTGAGGGCACTTGGAAAATCCCTGTTCTCTGCAGTGGTGGGATCACTGGGGCAGGAGGGGCTGGCAGCTCTCCAAGACTGGTGTACCAGACCAATTTTTACTTTCTCACCTCCACCACTTAAATTATGGCAGAAAAAAAATCACCAGAAGAGTGTCAGAAGTGAGGTACTCTCCCAGCTGGGAGCGCAGGTACCACAACCACCCTACAGGCCATACCCTTCCTCCATGCTACCAACTGAGAGATGTTGATTCCACAAATGGCATTTCTCAAAACACTCCATTTCTCAGCTCCCAGCTCTGTGCTCACCACCTGCTGCTGTGTCTTTTAAAACCAGAGCAGATCCACCTTTGACCCTGCGTGTCACAAAATCTGCCCACTGAGTCCATGCAGTGCATGTGCTCTCATTTGCTGGTTTTACTTCTAGGACACCATGAACCTCCAGACACAGAAGCAGCATAACTTCACTTATGCTGCTGCTTCCCACATCATTCCTAACATCTGGAAAACTCAGGTTTTAGAGCTTATTGGCCTCACTTTTCTTAAGGATTACACTTCTCGAAGCAGTGCTCTGGTCATCTTCAAGGCCTATTACAAAGCTCATGAGAAACAAGAGGCTTAATAACCTTAGCCCAACCCATTTGTCCCATCCTTATCTCATCAGAGGAGAATTCTGGTGCACTAGAAATTGTAGAGACACTATCCCATTCCTAACACATCCATGTGCCTTCGAATATATTACACCACATTCCCTAGCAATTAATGTTGCTCTTTTATAAAATATTATTTGTGCACATTTTTTGTGTTATCCATTCTGGTGGTTTTAGGTGGGTTTTTATTACTGACAAGAGTGAAAACAGTAAAAGCCAGGTTCTGGCACACGAGAAGGTGCTCTGGCTTTCAGCATCGGGATGGAGAACTCAAGCTTCTAGCTTTGGCCTAATCTAAAGGGCACAGCATGCCCTTTTGGGAAAATGAAGTTGGAAAGGACCTGATGTTTCAGTTCCTTGTGTGTTGATCACCCAGCTGAGGGAGGATAACACGCTTGTTCTCCAGAAAGGTGCTGAAGGTCTCTGAGGGAGAGTTGCTCTCTGAACCCCACAGACCATGACCAGCTGGGAAACAAAGAACCAGGGGAGATTTATGGTGACCAAGAAAACAATTTCTGATCCCAAGGACCTGCCCACGGGCTCTGTCACTTGGCAGGGCCCCAGCAGCTGCTGCTGTACTGCACTGCAGCCTTTACGTGGCAGCAGAGCCCAGCTCAGCTCCGGCCACCACAGCAACAGCCACAGTCAAGGGGCCAAGCTCGGGCAGGACAGCCACCACAGGGCTACACTGTGGAGGGGTTTTTAAGCACCAAATCAGTTAAGACCATTCTTCCAAAGACAGCTGAGATGATGGCATTTTAAATAATGGTGGCAGAAACTTCAGGTCCTCCTATGAGGGTTTTCAATGTTAGCAAGAGCAGAATGCAGCCACTGCTGCCAGCAAGCAAACGGGGCCCCAGTGACTATATGGAGGGACAACAGCCTCTGAAAATCTCAGTCTCCAGCTGAGTCAGCTCATTCAGACAGCACGGCAGGAGAGGGAAAGCTAGGCTATTCAGGCTACCCCCTTGCCTACTCCAGCACCCAATTCCTACCTCCTTATCTCAACACATCATTCCAAATCCATGGATCTGCAGCTTCCAAAAGTAGTCGAGAAACCTAGTTTCTAAATGGCACTAAGGAAACAAAAGCTGTATGGCCAACTGCAGCTCCATCTACATGACCATTATGAACCCACACTCCAGTCTGTGCCTGACTCTGCAGCGCCATCAGCAGACCAAGCCCGATGCTGACATCTATTCCGCATGTAGAGCCTCGAGTGCTGCGCAAGCCAGCATTCCTCTGTCTGAGCATTCCTGCCTGGAAATCCACCAGGCCAGAAAAGCCTCTTGGCAGAAGTTACTGATCCAGCCTACAGCACCACTTGGCTTCAGTGTCATCTTGAGCCCACAGATAATGTTATAGTACAAGCACCGGATAAGGAATGGCAGTTGCTAAGAGAAAAACATTGCCATGATCTACACTTGGCAAACCTTTCCAAATACTGTTCCTAAATGAGTAAATACTAAGAGATTTTTTTAAAAATCAGTAGTAAACAAATCAAGGAATGCTTTTGGATTAATATCAGCTAAACTATTTGCCACATTCGTATAAAGTAAATAATATCATTTAAACCTGCACTAATTCAGTTACTACACTTTATAGCATTTTCTATTTCTTTAAATATCTGAAAAATTATCAAAGCTGACATTTTGAAACATAATGGTTTCAGGCTTCCTTCCTGCATAAAAAGAATCAGCCAGGAAATTTTAAACCTTTTTGGTTTTAAAAAACTAGACTAAATTCCCTGTGTAGGCTGAATTCTGAAATTCAATTATCTTGAAACAAATAATATCCCAGGAACATTTAGGGGGGGAAAATATAGTCCACAAACTCAAGTGTCAGTTTTATTTAGAATATAAAATCATAGAAAGCAGGTTTTCAAAATTATAGTGCTGAAAATTTTGGTTACAATATTAATGAAATAATAATAATAATAATAATAATAATAATAATAATAATAATAATAAAGATTGAGGTAAAAAACCAGGGAGGGAATAAAAATGTCACAGTTTGACATTTTGCATAATACAAGAAAATAAGTTGAAGGTGTTATTAATGGCAGCAATGATTGTGAGTCTCCAAAGAGAGTTCATTAAACAATCTTTGCTGACATCTAAATCCACACAAAAAGCAAAGGCATGGAAGGAGAACTGGATGACTTTCAGAATTTTAGACTTCCAATTAGGAAAACCTTACCAAGAAGAGACAGAAAGGGACTTTGATCAGAGTTGGAAAGGGAGAGTTATTTGCAGATGTTAATTGAAATAAACTGTGCAAAAACACTAAGGAAGGGAAATGGTTTCCTAGATGTGAATTTGTTATTGGTTAAAGAGCGTGTATTCATTTTGTTTTGGGCTTTTTCCAAGTAGATGTGCCAAATATGATAACAAGCACTCAATCTGGGTAACAGCTAGGATCTAACAATCACAATGTGATCAGAGCAGAGATGCTGAAGTACTAAGCAGAGCAAAACAACAAGCCAAAGACTTCTACCTGAAGCAAATCTGAATCTGAAAACATGATAACCAGAATGAAATCTGACTTGAAAGTTTGCAACCTACAGTAATAATTGAGTAATTAAGAGACCAAAAAAGAAACAGACTTCTGATCTCACAGGGGCAATACATAGAAGGGGAGGACATAGTTCAGGGTTGGGTTGGTTTTTTTTTCAGGGTGGAACACTGCACTTTATCTTAACAAAACTCCTCTCAAAGCAAATTTGAAGATGATCTGAAAACTTCTAAAAATTGAAATGTATACTTACATTTACTTTCACTGGCATTTGCTACGTTTGGTTTTCTTTTGAGTGAGTGAAGATGCGGGAGCTTTTCAAACCAGTTTGCTGGAGAGCTCGGTGCCTTGCTGAGGAGTCTTTCAGTTTTAACACTGAGGACATTTTCAGAGTGGCAAGATCTGAATTTATAGTATAGCCCTGACTCTTCTAAAGTGAGACTCCTGCACTAATAACAGCCCTTTACACTGAATTCCTTACTTTTCTCCTCAGCAACAAAGTTTGTGTCTTTATTATTTATAAACATATATAATTACAAGTTGGCCCATCCCTAAGACAGGACCTCATGTACCATTTCCCTGAACAAATGCCTTCCTTTTAAGGCAGTAGACAGCAACTAAAACCAAGAGGCAGCAACACCAGCTCAGAGCACTCTTGGGGTCTCAGAAGAGGTACACAATGAAGATATGCAGGATGTCTCCTTTTGCCCACCCCCAAACTGACTCAACGTCTTCATTTACAAATGGCAAACATAGCTCAAGCAAGCAACTTTCAACTCACAATCAAATGCAAATGTTTTTAACCGAACTGCTCTGGCGAGTCACAGCTTGGTGATTTGAGGACCATGTGTTAACCGCCCACAAATTATACAAGTTCAGGAATAGTATTTTTTACCTATTTATAAACGATGGGTAGAAATCAGACCATTTATAGTGTAATGTTGGAGAAGCTTCTAGGAGCTTATATATCAAGGAATTATTATGCAGATACCACAACCATTATTCAACAAAAATTTGGCAACATCTACAGTATGAACGCAGGGTTTCTGAGGGGAGGAGGGAGTTTTAAAAATTTATCAGAATGGTCTGGACACACATGAACTTTCTCTACCACATTTATCATTTAATTTTCCTTTAAATGGGTCTGGCAAGCCCTTTGACTAATGGAATGAACGAGAGATATGCTACAAAAGGTTTAATAAGGAGCTCTCCACAATTTTCCATTTGTGTCAGCACAAGAAGTCTGACTACATCCAGTAAGAGGCAGCTCTCGAACAAAATCCAGAGCTTCCACAGTCAAATTTACTCTCCTCAAGACCCTCCATAACCATCAGGCTCTGGCTTCAGAGCGCACTTTTCCTTTATGGAGTCACAGAATTGTTAAGGTTGGAAAAGATAACATTATCGAGACTAACCATTAACCCAGCACCACCATGTTCACTGCTCAACCACATCCCCAAGTGTCACATCCACATGCCTATTGAACACTTTCTGGGTTTGTCATTCCACCTCTTTCTTGGGCAGCCTATTCCTGTGGTTGACAACTCTTTTGGTGAAGAATTTTTTCCTAATAGCCAACCCAAACCTCCCCAGGCACAACCTGAGGCCATTTTCTCTTGTCCTATCTCTTGTTACTTGTGGAGAGAGGCTGAACCCCACCTGTCTCCAGTCTCCTTTCAGGGAGTTGCACAGAGTGGGAAGTTCTCCCCAGAGCCTCCTTTTCTCCAGAGTAAACATCTCCAGTTCCCTCAGCTGCTCCTCCTAAGACTTGTGCTTCAGACCCTTTGCCAGTTTCACTGCCCTTCTCTGAACATGCTCCAGCACCTCAATGTCGTTCTGCTTGTGAGAAGCCATTATAAACCAGTTTTAAACCATTCCTTAATTTTGTGTTATATCTGGAGCAGTATCACGAAGAAAGCTGGATCCCATTCACTTGGAAATTAGTTATTACCCTTCTGTTCAGCTCTGAAATTAATTTTATCTTCCTTTAATCAGTGCTTCTATTTAGGGCATAATGATGTTCCCAACTTGCTATACTGCAAATTCAATATTTTTCTTATAGTATTACCAAACTAGAATCAGTACAGTAAAATTCAGCTGTGCCACAGAACCACAGACTGGAGTAGGTCAGCAGGAACCTCTGGAGGCCATCCAGTCCAACTCCCTGGTCTGGGTAGGGTCATCTACAGCACACTGTTTGCAGCCATAGCCAGTGGGGGTTTGAACAGCTCTGGGAATGGAGACACCACAACTTCTCTTGGCAACTTGTGCCAGCGCTTAACCTCTCTTAGAGAAAAAAAAGCTTTCTCTTATACTTAAATCAAATTTTTCCTATTTGAATGAGTCTGACTGCATCTAGCAAGAGGCATCTCTTGAACAAAATCCAGAGCTTCCACAGTCAAATTTACTCTCCTCAAGACCCTCCATAACCATCAGGCTCTGGCTTCTGACTCTCAGCTCACCAGGGTCTCTGCCACAAAGGTTGGCGGGTGCTGCTGTCTATGGCTCCCTAATTCACAGCTGCAAGAGAGGCAGCACCAGATGAACCAGTCCATGGCCTCAGGCTGCTATCTGAGAAGGATGCTCCTACTGCAGCAGCCCCTGAAGAAGTTCAAACAACAGTTGAGCACACCTACCCTTCACTGTGGTAAAGTGTTGTACATGCAGATAACAGCTTTAAAGGTAAAGTAAAGAAGTTTCAGAACTGCCCAGATCCCTCTGAATGGCATTACACACGTGTGGTGTATCAGCCACTCCTTCCAACTTGGTAACATCTGCCAGTGTGTGAAGAGGGCACTGTCTCACTTGCAAAGTCACTAATGAAGCTGTTAAGGCATACTGGAGCCAGTACTCACCCCCTACAGTTCCCATCAGGACTGGTGTCCAGCTGGAGTCTGTGTCACTGATCACAACTCTCTGAACTCAATTTCAGCCATTTTTCAGGCCACCTCACTTGTCCTCTTATCTAATCCACATTTCACCAGTTTGTCAAGGAGAATGTTATGAGACACACTGTCAAAAGCCTCACTAAAGTCAGAGCACCCAACTTCCACTGCTCTTCCTTCAACCCCCAGGGAAGTCATCTCATTGTAGAAGGCCGCTAGGCTGATCAAACATGAATTGACCAACCCACTAAGAGGACTTTGTAAATCCATTCTGTCTACTCCCAATCACTGTCCTGTCCCTCATATATTTATAAAGGGCTTCCAGCATTATTTGCTCTACCATCTGCTCAAGAGATCGAGAAGAGTCTGGCTGACCTGTAGTTTCTCAGATCCTATTTCTTGCTGTTCCCAGAGACAGCAATGAACCTTGCTTTCTCTCAGTCTGTGGAAATCTCCGCTGACTGACACAACTTTTTGAGGAGTTGAAAGTGGACTCACATTGGTCAGCCATGCATCCCCATCATGTCATACAGACCTCTACTCATTCAGTTTGTTCAAATATTCCCTGTCCCAATTCTTCTTCACAGAGGGTAGGTTGTCATTGCTCAAGACTTTCCCACTGGTCTCAGATGTCTTGGTTTCCAGAACTCAAATATCATCAGCACAGACCAAGGCAAAGGATACATTAATTATCTTGGCCTTTTCCATGCCCTTGTCACCCAGTCTCCTGCCCCATTCAGCAATGGAAATTCCCTACTTTTCCCTCTTTTACTAATGTGCCTGTTAGAAGGCCTTTTTGCAGCCCTTCAAGCTCGCTGCCAGATCCAGTTCCAGATGTATCTTGGCTTTGTCACTCCACCCCTGCACGCTTGGACAGTGTCGCTCTATACAATCAATGTTCCCCATATATAGCTAGTTCACAACAGACTTCTCTCTAAAAAAGCGAGGAACGGAACAAGACATTTCAAATTTCCATTCCAGTCCCGGGGTCTTTAGTCCCACTCACCCGATCTGTAGCGCTCATCCCGTGACCCTGAGGACCTGCGGCGGTGATACCGAGAGGAAGAGGATGGAGTGACAGGAGTTCGACGTTCTTGTGGTAACGCCTGGTCCACCCCTGCATCAATGAAAAAAAACAAAAACAAAAAGCTCATTCTGATTGAATTTTGGAAGATCTGTAGTGAGGAGGAGTTCAGCATACATTAGGAGTAGAAGATGAACGTTCAGTGCCTAAAGCACGTCGTGTCAATTGGTTACACACTACTTGCCTCTGGTCAGCTTTTCTGATGTGGTTACTTTCCTGGTTCTCTCTAAAAAAAACGTTTTTCCAGGGTCATGGACAACACAGAAAGAGCAAACAGACAGTAAGCTTGGCATTTCTTATTTTCACAAACAGATGACTTTTCATAAAGTAGTATTTAGGAAATATTTTAATGAGCTAATAAAGTCAGACATCATTGCAATGGATATTGAAACCTTCCTGCAAATTGGTTCCCAGGAAAACTTAGTGTGTACCATCTAAAACCTCATCTGATTGGATGGTGGCAGCTGGCAACAACACAATACTAACCTTTGGAAACTAGTTCCTGTGGGAAGGGATAGTAATACCTATAGTAATACCTATAGTCTTTTTTAGCTACCAATGGTCAGAAAGCAAACAATAACTGCACCAAACCAGGCTGAAAACAGTAACCTGTTACATCAAAACAACAAAAATAGCCTTGTAAACCTGCAGCATTTGAATATGCTGAGCCTAAACATCCAGTATTTTAAGATTCAAACCATTTATTAATCCTTTTCCCATAGTGAATTTGCCTTTTTTTTTTTAATAGTATTTTCTTGAAAGCTTCTTAAACTACAGTAGTAATATAGGAGCAGCATGATATAAAAACACTTCTAGAAATTAATGTTTTTGACAACTTCCAGAGAAGAGTGAAGGCAATGACTTAAGCAGGAAAGTTCAAACAAACAATAGGAAAAGGAAGCAAACCTGCAACTGTAATAATGTCCTGCTCTCTTCCAGAAAAGAACCCGAGCAGACAAGCCCAGCTGATGCATTCAGATTGGAGCTAACAAAGCACAGAGCTTTGGCTGTGTGAAGCACAGGAGTACCTGACAAAATTAAATTAATTCTTTCCTATGATTTTTTGCCTTTAAGAAGTAGTTACACACTATGTGTAACTGTAACAACAGAAAGAAAAAAAAAAACTGGCCCCCTGCACTTGGGCTCAAATGTAGGATAAATAACTTGAACTTGGATTGAACAAAACAATGCGTGGAAATATGCTCATATTTTTCAATTAAAACATAATGTAAAGATTCTCCACTACTATTTCTGAATGATTCAATGCCCACTTATTGGAGAGGGATAAGAGTTTTCACTTGTGGAAACTAGAATTTTTATGTAGACTACAGCCCAACAGAAAATCCTGTGATTACATCAATCAGTCTCAGTTGGGTTTCAGTGGACTCTTTAAAAAGCATCTTTTGTAAAAAGTAGGCATTGTATGCTTGCTTATTTCTTTGTGGAAATAAACTGCACTTGAAATCCAGCTTCTTTCTTAAATCTTTGGATTATCAGCAATGTCAAGTCTGCTTTGATTTTGTGGAGGAATAGCTGGTTGGCTAAAAAACATGCTTGGAGTAAAATCTCATAGGCGCCTGAAAGACAGAATGAATCCATAAATTTTCCTCTACTCAGATTGTGATTAATAATTCACTCTCTTAAATCAAATAAAATGTCTTCATTTAACTCCTCTGTCTCCACACTATAGTACTGCATAATTTCACTTGCTGTCACTTACCTCAATATTCTTTCAGTCAGGTGAACCTGACTTCTAAATCACTGAAATAATCAAAAGGAGTACTTTCTCCTCACTTTTATGTATCAAAATAAGTACTTTATCCTCCCTTTTATATTCAGAATTTTTCCTTCTTTATTTGGTCACCCTGAAAATGAGCAATACACAGTTAATAATAAAACTAATTTTGACTGAAATTTTTCTAGAAATTATGTTTCATTCTGAAATTCTAAGCATCATTACTCATCTCAATCATTATCTACATTGTCAGGAATTAAATAATTTCTGGAAATCACATATATTCACAGAACTCCCAAAAAACACACTCAAAAATTTTACACCTAACACTGATGCTGTGTGACAGAGGTTTTGCCAAGAAAGCAGCGCCACATTTCCCATGGCAAGTGACTTGTGTAGGTCAATGGCACGTGGAGAAAAAACAAAGAAAGATAATTGAGATGTTGCCACTGCAGTATAACATCATGATAATACAGGAAAAGGGGAGTAACTGCATCTTCCAAACAAAAAAACCCATATATAATAGGCTTTAGAAGCATCTAGGGGAAATTAAATTGTGAGGAAATGCATCCATTTCAGCAAACTTCTGTAGGAGGGAGATCTTCCAGGTAGACCTGAAAGCCATTGGGCAAATTACCTTCAAGCCTGTGCCTTCCCTCTCCTGGCTTAGTGACTGTGAGACACCTCAAGTATCTCGGTCCCTTTTCTGCAGCTGTGGGCAGTATACAAACATCTTTTTCCCGGTGTAACATAAACAGTGCACATAGGATAACATCAAGCACTGACACTGCCATGGCAGAAGGCAGCGGGACACCCATCTGCACAGGCAGCGCTGCTGCCCACAGCACTCCCTGACACTGCCAAGGGCTCTTCCCTCCTCCAGTGCACTATGGAGACTGTGTTTTTACCAGATACATTAAGTGTCCCATCTAATCTTAAAACTGAGACACCTTAGCAAGTTTTATTTCCTTCTACTTTGTATACATGTGTTTGTTCTTTTAGGTAAATCAGTTCTGACCCAACAGGCAACATGAATCTCTTCACACAGTCAGGAAAGAGGAAGCCCCAACTCATCATCCTCCATCAGTAGTCATTTAAGGCTTTAGAAAACTAAATGAGAACATCAAAGTATCTTATGAGATCTGGGAGACTATTTGATGGCTTTACTTCCCACTTGCCCATATATATAAAAACAGTGAATAAACCTCTACTCAAGTGTGGAGCAGGACATGTGAACGTGGCTCACTGATAACACCAATTAAGATGAGGAAGTTAATTGTGTGCTAAAACACAAGAAGCTCTGCATCAGCCAACTGTGGGGACACCTCTTTGTATTATGTTTCTCTAGGGTGAAAAAACAGAAAGCACTGCCCCACTTTGGAGAGACAGCAAGGAACTGGATGTCAGTCCTCTCCTGAAGGGGCTGGAGCAGGAATTAGCTGGATTGCCTGGACTCACGTCTTGGCTTGCTGTGCACCCGCTGGCTCCCACGGCACCAGCAATGGTGCGAGACAAAGGGACACAATAGCAAGAACCTACACACTGCCATTCCTGAGCGATGGGTGGGAGTAAAAGCCATGCAGAATAATGAGTACCATGAAATCAGTGAAGTGGTGCCACAAATAACAAAGCAGTGTTAACAGCCAAATTGTTCACCTCCATGAAGGCTCCAGCAGTTAAGTGCAGTAACAAGAATATTTTTTTTTTCACTTCTACTTCTGAACATAACTAAACCCAAAAAAATGATAGCTTTCACAGTCAGCACAAGGGTCTGTGAGTTAAGTGCTAATGCTTGTTCAAGTGCAGCTTCACCCAGATGAGTTTGTGAACTGGCGGCGTAATGGCTTGAGAATCCATACCAGGATCGATTCCTAAATTTAAGGAGGTGGCAAAGCAATGAATGGCTTTCTTAAGAGAAAGGACAGTGTCATGCCAATGCCCTGTGCACAGAAACACTCACAGTCACTGCCAAAGCAGCATAATTCTTAACAACACCATGGTCTACCCCAGTCTGACAGCTGAAGCAGGACTTGACCAGGTAAGCATGATTAGTTCTACTGATTGACTTTTTACAAGGCATAAAGAATTTCAGGAAAATATATATGCCTGGAACACAGTTATTTTATATGAGAGGCTTAGAAATCTGTGTTTCATGGTCATCCCAATACACAGAGGCATCAGCAGGTGCACTGGAGCAAACAGACACGTTCCTAATACAGCTAAAGCTCCTAAGACACTTATATTTAGGTGTCTACAAGAAGGTGCTTAAGCTAAGCTCCCATTATGAAAAACAGAGACCTAGACCAGAACTCACGATTCTAAACAAAGGTATCAAAGTTCTTTGCAGATGTTGTGGACTCTAATACCCGGCTTGACCAGAACGGCATTGTCCCCTCGAAATCCTGTTTTATGTGTGCTCACTCCGTGCAGCTGTCTCCAGTATCGTAGGAAGTCCTGAACAGTGTCAGACACCCATCTTCAGGCAACTCCATGAGTCCAGTGAAGCCCTGAGAGCTGTGCAAGTGGTCAGTGGAGGTATCTGCTTTGGAATAAACTGGAAAGCTCTTTGGGTTTCATCAACTGAATTAACTATACCTCTTCACATAAGAATGGAAGCATAAATGTAAGGTTCATAGGCAGACAACTTAATGTAGATATATCAATCCACAAATCCTAATCTGCAAGCTGGATCCTGTCTTGACTGCATTTAGCTAAAAATGCAAGAGCCTCAGTAAACCTATTTAAGCAATACCACTGCAAGCTGGACAGCTTTATTTTTAAGTACATGGAAGGTACAAAACTGTCAGCTGGAAGCAGGTTTCACCTCTTTTTAAATTTTTTTTTACCCTTTCACCTCCTTGTTTCTCCTTTCTTTATTACTTCTGTTTGTAAAAAAAAGCTAAATTTGCAATTGCTAAATTGCAACACTATGTGCTGGTAACAAGGCAATAGCTGCACTGCCCTCTCCAACAGAGGAAAATTATTTCTTTAATGACAGCTGACAAGCTGCTTTGATGTTATTCCTATGTCTGTGCCAAATTTTTGAATCTAAAAATATTTAAAAGCTGAAATGTCTAACTGACAAGAAATAGAAGGCATTCTTAAACAGAGGCTACATTTATTGTTCTAAAACTAACTTACAATGTGTGCCCCCAGGAGAGAGAGCTGTAGGATAAACCAAACAACTCCAGGGCCAGTGGGAAGGAAGGCACACAGTGCTTGCAGTGCAGTTTTAAGAAACAGTATTTACCTTCCCTTCACAGTGTTTCCTGAGCTTCTATTCAATGGCTGGTGGTTCAGCTTTAAAAGCAAAGCCAGGTATGAACACAGAGTGTATTTTGTAAACATGCTAAATGTCACACCATCCCCATGGAACTCGGTACTTAGCATGGCATTTCACTCTTCCCATCAAATGTACAACTAAGTAATGAATTCACTGGATAAGCCAAGGGAGATTTAAAATGCAATAACCAAAGACATTCAGGAAAGTGGAGCCACGTTCTGCTAGATAAATCTGGAAAAATGTAATTTCTGATTAGATTTGTTTAATTAAAAGTTTTCCTTCACAGGTGAGCTTACTCTTGGTCTGACTTAAAACAATGCACATACTTCAAATTTTCTTTCCTTATTACAATGCAAATTTTGCCTTCCAGCATTTTCTTGAAAGGTTTAGCTTTCAGTTCAAGCTTAGCATGGATATCATGGGCTTCTTTTTTTCTCTCCTTTATCCCAGTGATGGTGGACATCACATTACAGCTCCAGTGCCTATGTAATGTTTCATTTCCATTTTCCTTTAGACAGCTTCAGTGTCCCATTTGAAGATTCTTTTTGGGGAATATGTAAAAGAAGACTACCTATTCACAAAGCAAACATATTCACCAATGGGCTGGTGAAATCACACTGCAGACAAATTCAGGCAGCGTTGTGAATTCCAGCAGTTTCTTGACAGTGGCACCCAGCTCTTCAAACCCCACCACAGGCTCCACCTCCTCTGCTCTAGCACTGGTTAAGCTTTAAGGCCCTCAATGGTGTTTTTCCTTTTTACCCTCTATTGTTCACCTCTGACTGAGCTATCTTTTCTCATCCATTTGTCAGATTTTAGACCAACATTTTCATATTTCCTCCAATGTTCTCTTATGTTCTGCAGATGGCCTCCGGAAATATCAACAGGTATTTCCTCGGAAATCTTCAAATTCTTTGAAAAACACACCAACTCCGATGTGTACTAAAAATATCCTCCCCCCATAAAAACATCACACCAAGTGCTGAAACCACTACCCGCATTACTAACTGATTTCCTCATGTACTCATTAGTGAAAAGTGAAGGAATTTTTTGCTGTGTTTAAACAAAGTTGGTACAAGGTTGGTATGAAGTCTTGGTGCAGGATAGAAAACAGAGATGCCATCAAACCCCAAAGACTTATAAAATGGTGACTGGACTCTCAGTCACGGTGGAAAAACCAGAACAGTAACAATCATATTTAAGGGTTGGCCTCAAGGGGTACTTCTCAGAGGCTTTCAGTATCTCCCTTTTTATCCAAACTAAGCTCTGCAGGCATCCACCAATTCAAAACCAAACTCTTTTTTAAGCCCAAGACTTACTAGGCATTTGTCGGCTATAGTTTCTCATCTGTGAAACATCTGTCGCACTGTTTCAGGGATGTGCCCACATGTTGTGCAATGCACGTGCTTTTCAATGAGATCCATGTTCTCAACACACACACACTCTTTGAAACGCCCCGTCATGGTTATCCCTTAGTAAGGTCTTTGAGGATTAGGAAGGCAGATGTGATAGGAATACTTGTTGATATTAATAAAATGAATACATGAGAGTATTTTTTTCAGAAAAAAAAATTTCTTTGCAATCTTTGCAATCCAAATAATGTAGCAATACAAATAATGTCTGTGGAAGAAAAAGTGAAATTGCAATCACCAAGTTTACTTGGAGTGCCTTAAGACTTAGCAGCAGGAATAGTTGAAAGCGAAGGCATGCACACATACACATAGCAAGTATGCAAATAAATGCACAGAGAACAGATATATATTAATATATGTGTCATGCTAATAAGAGAGGCTATGGAAATTCGTTCCTGTAATTCTACAGAAAATTGCTTTTTTTAAGGCAAAGGGATTTTCTGCACAAATGTATTATCTTCTCTGCCCTGCATAGTTTGAAATGCTCCCAAGCTGGTGCTGTTGGGGCTCCAGCAGCAGGAGGTGCAGGGATCTGTCTCGAGGCATGTGAAAGGAGCAGCAGGTGCCTTTTAAGCACCACATCTCACAGATTTATTAACCATAATAAATAAAGCACTGATGACTGGTCCACATGGTTACACTACAAATAGAACTACACTGGTGGTACCAATGATGGGAAATTACAGAAAGCAATCTAGTGGAGACACAGCACTTGATTAAGAGAGAATGAACCACCCATGTCTAAGCTGTTAGAAGCAATGTTTAATTGATAGCAACATTGTTCTGTGAATGAATAATCAAATTTCCTGGAAAAACACTGGAAGCAAATTGGGTAAAACCATAGCTTACGGGGAATACAGGTAATTTAGGGTTTTTTTCTTCTAGGGAGGGTTTCTCTTTACAGCGTGCATGCAGTTGTCTATGTTATCTCACCCAGAACTGAATGATCAAATCAAGATAAATTTCAGAAAGTTATTCGGAAATAAAGTGGTTATTTCAGCTCTTGGCTGTCATGGCTCCTCTACAGAGGCAGTAAGAGAAAGGTCACCACACAAGAGGGACTGGGATATATGTACAGCTATAAAGGTCTGGATTCACTATTATTTTTAGATGTCTGACACACAGGCACGCTAAGGAAAGAAAAACTGCTCTGCACACAGAACATCTCCAGCTACAAACTCACATCCTGAGAAAGCATCTTGAGGAAATAAAGCTGTACTTTTGTCTCCCTGACTTAAAGCAGGTGGGGATTTAATGGGAAAGAAAAAGGGGGCTCTCCCCATCCCTTCTCCCATTAACACTGCCAAATGCAGCATATCCGTTCCGGATTTCTGGATGTTCGACAGCCTAGCTGGAACAGTACAAATGTCCTTTGCATATGTGCAGTCTGTGCAGCATCTGGACGTCAGACTTGCTGGGCATGCACTGTGGAATCAGCCTGCAAATGTGCAGTGGATCTGGCACATCCCCTGTGTGTCAGTGCACGTTTGCCGTACAGCATGTGACAATACGCTCGCTGGGACTGTCCTGTCAGAAACAGGGAGCCCAAGAGCCAACTCCTGCATCACCTGGGTGTCATCCACGTGGTTGTCTGGCTTTACCTTTCATTAATCCCATTCCCAAAAACTAACAGCTCTCCCTTTCTAAAACGACAGCATCCCAATAAGCATGACAAAAAGTCAATATATATGTACGTCTGTTCATGTATGTCTACAGCCCTTTTACTGGTGACATTTATCACACGGTTTAATATCACTAATACTGTTAAACCTGAAATGGCAATTTACACTAAATCCTTCCCATTTTGCAGAAATCTCAGGCAGGGGAAGCTAACCATGTCAGACTGAGGGAACCTGACCTAGAGCAGCCCTGTGTAAGAGAAAAATACAAACACAGTCAGAATCCTCCTCCATAGAATTATGGCAAATTGGTTTGAAAATAAGTGGAGAAGGACTTCTGAAATAGATAATCTTTTTACAGGTATGTCTTGTTCTGACAGGACTACAAACCTTATCTTTCCTCCAGCCATCTCATACATGTCTGGGCAGCTTGTGCGAGTGTGGACAAGCACGCAGGCTAGAGTGTGGTATTCTCCATGTGCCTACAGAGAAAATCTGGTGTCTTGAGGGGCTGTGGATCCTCTGCAGCCTTGCTACAAATGCAGGGAATAAAGCAGAATGTCTGCCACCAGCCACAGGTCCTGCCAGAGGGATGGGTATCTGGGAAGGCCGCACTTCTACAGGCATGGCTGAAGTCATGCCTTGCACTGCAGAGATTTAACCCTGTGAAATGTTCTTCCTCCAGCCCACTCTACCAGCCTGATGCCTGTTCCTGGAAGTCAGTCTGCTTCTGAATGGCCTGGATGTGAACAAAGCTCAGGCAGAGATTTCTACTTGAAAACAGCATAGAACTAGAGGTGCTTAGACTTTTACAGCTTCCTCCACAATCTGGTGAGGCTGGGCCTGTTTAGAGTTCTGTAAAAAGGTAGTGCCAAAAAGAGAATTAGAAACACACACATTCCTGTGTTTCACCAGCTTATTGTATGCAACCTCCTCCAAAATATCCATGGTATGGAAGCTAGAGAAGTGTTAATATGTTCAAGTGTTACTAAGAAGAGCTATTCCTTCTTCCCTTCCCGTCACTTCAGTCTTAGGCAGACAAAGCCAGCAACAGCCTTCCAGATGTCCTCCTTTGGTTGTCCTGCCTTGCAACTGGCAGCCCCATGTCCATCCTACTGATGCGGGCGTCTGCCAGAGGCTTCGAGATGAGGCACAGTTATATACAGATACGGACTGGAAAAGATACATTCATCGTGCTCACCAAAACGAAAATAAAAGAGAGGCCGGTTTCCTGCTGTGCTGGCTGCTCTCTCTCTAGCGGCCGCTTCCCGGATGTCACAGACACCAATGTTGGCAGTGCGGAGCATTCTTCTGGCAGCTCCTTCACTGTGTTGCAGTCTACACCGTACCGCGGCAGCTCCATTCGCTGCTGTAACAAGTTGAAAAAAACTAATTAATTCACGTTTAGTTTTTTTACATTTGTTACAGCAACGAGTGGAGCTGCTGCCCCCATGCAGTAGAGCACACACGCACACGCACGCACAGACACCACGGGACACCCACGGAGCCAACGCGGGTCGATGTTCCACTCTGCCAACATGGGCGTTAGGAATGTTAGCAAAGGTGCAGCAGGAGGACTGGATGTCCCAGCAGAAGGGAAATGCCTTTGGATTTTCTTTAGTTTGTTGAACACAGTCACAGAATGCAAATTCCTGCCCTTTCCCAGTGCTTCCAAACCCAGCAAAAGTCATATCCGTTTTCATACCGGTTTAAAATATCTCTAAAACCTTTATTCCCTTATAACATCAAGATCCAAGTCCATCAAGGCTTATAAATTCTTGCATTCCCCATCAAAACAGGTTACAAAAATATCTTTTTTTTAAAAAAAGGCTAATTGGTCATGTATGTGATTGTTGAGATATTAACAGAGGCTTACAAAAGGCAGCATCTGTTTTGTCATCTGACTTCCTCTTGGAAAGGATTCATCCCCCCCTTCCTAGTGAGCAGGGACTTAAAGCCATTCAGATGAGTAAGGTCTTAGAAGGATTATATCAAATCAAACCTTTTCAAGTTTTGTCCAAAAGGTAACACAACAAAACAAACAAAAACTACAAAGACAGCAAAAGACCCAAGCACAAATAGTATCCACTTATGTAAGAAAATACCTTAATAAAGCAGAAGCAGTATCTTCCGCTACAATAAAATAATCCATTTAGCCATCAGCTAAATGATTGAGCTTAATATATTTACAAGAAAACAGTGGACAATATTTCAATACCTTTTTTTCTTGATCCTATTACCTTCACTTATCCATATTCCACATTTCTTGTGAGGGATTTACCAGCCACTGGTTGAGCAGAAAACATTCTTTCCATTTTGTCCCATGTTTAAAACAGCTCTAAGTCAGCTACATTCTCAGTCATGACCTCTCCAAATTATGGAATGGACCTTACCACAGGACTGGTTTACAGAGATCTCTCTGCTTCTCCTTACACTGAAAAATACCACAGTAGAGACCCTGAAAGGCAAATCTGTGAGGTTCTCCATGTTCTCTCTTTCATCATTACATGCATATGAACCCCCAGCAATTTCAGCCATGGATATAGTTTGACCAGAAGACAGTGAGTTTTCTGGAGAAACAGCTCTATTTGCCTGTGTGAAGAAAGGAGAGTAACAACTAAAAAAAATAAACAGATTCTGGTACCAACTGTGCCACTGCATTGAGGATTGCTGTGAGGCTCTCCATAACCCAGCAAATCTAAGCAGGTCTCAGGAAAACCAGCTGTGAAGACTAATGTATGTCTGATAGTCAGGTTGAACCAATAAATACCCAGAAATTTAATATACTGCACCTCTGGTATTGTAATTCTGTTGATTTGATTTGCTACATTCTGTAATGGCTCCCAATGGTTCAGGAATGTCACAGACACTGTCAAACCAGGCTGTATCACTTCAGAAAACAGAGGTGTCTGTAGCACTGATCTCTGTTCTGGAGTTCCCACCAGTGGAGCAGACCAAACGAAATCCAAAGCACTGATCTCTGTTGTGGAGTTCCCACCAGTGTAGCAGACCAAATGAAATCCAAAGGCACAAAATCTGTATTCTGCTATAGAGCTAGCCAAAATACATATAAATCTAACAAAGAGAGAACAAGGCAGTGCCTTCACATGTCAGTAGTTTAAATAAAACCCCATCAATTCTGCTAAAAATGATGGATTTTGTAAAAGAAGGAGAAATTAGTGTCGAGGCCTGCCACAAAAACAAGGTTCAGAGAACAGGCAAGCCCAAGTGGAGCCTCTGTAAGGTCAGTGAGACCAGGAATCCAAGGGCACACTCCTCTGAGACCAAAACAGAAGAGAGGTCTACACCAATACCTACAACACATTGAACTTCATGATCCAGTGCCTCACAAGAGTAAAAGAACTCTGGAAAGTTCTTATGCATATATATGAAATAAATTCAATGAAGCAATACATTATTAAATTTAGTTTGAAGGTATTTTTACACCTTTTGGGCAAGTGCATGCAGCCCATCCCTTAATACTGAAACCAGGCACGTGTAAAAGGTCAGCTGCCCACACACCTTAGGACAAGCTGAACTCTAAGGACATTGATGGTCTCTCTAGTGTCTTCAAACGTGAGATTTGGACAGGAAACCCAGAAACGGAGGAAGTTACAAAGATCCGAGGGTCTCAACCACTCCTGTGCGCACTTCTGTTTAGAGAACTTCACATGGCTGAGATATTAATGAGTTAGGACATCACGTTTTCCTTTGGATTCTTGAATTCCTTCCAACAAACAATGCCTCTCTAACAAGCCTAGGTTGATTTAATTTTCCAGACATGACTGCCAAACCCACACCAACGTATGTAAAAAATGTACACACACATCAAAGCAGACATATATATATAAATACACATAAAATGGATGGAATAAGCTTATTCTGCATAACAATAGCTTTGTTTCTGCCACATATATTTCTTCAGAGATGCAGACTTCTACAGTGGCAACTATCAGTACACTTGACATCTTCATATATCACAAGCACAGATACACATACCAGGAGGCTGTGGCAGGTAGGCCCCAATTAATTTTGATCTCTTCTTTTCATATCCCTTCTGTGTGATGTCACCTGCCAAGAAAAGAAAAGGAAAATCAATAAGATGTGGATAAAGACAGTGCCTAGTTGCTTAATGGCAGCACCATCAGCTTAGCCACCACTGCACTGTTTGTCTGTCCTGGCAATTAGAATGAACAAATGAAAAGCACAGAATGATCGTTCCACCCAGAAAAAACTCAATTTAGGTCAGAGCTATTCTGGCAAGAAAATACCCAACCTTGATTTATTTCAGCACTAAAGTCCAGCAGCACAGTTTTAAAACCATTTTGATGTGCTGCACACAAGCTTTCAAAAGCTGCAATGACCTTCATTAGGTTAATAAACAATGGATTATATAAAATGCGTACGCTTGTAGTGGCTGGCAAAACACATCACTGATTAGTATGTTCTATCATTAATGGAATTTTTCTAATCAAGCATGTAAGGCATAAAAGACTTGAAACTGCTGCAATATCATTTCTGCAATATAAATGTTTTAGCTAATTTCTGAGCAGTACTGAGGAACAAAATCAAAACAAAACAGATATACAACAGATCCACTAGAAAATAGTACCATAAAGGCTCTTTGTCTGGCTTTCCACTGAAGTATCAAAAAAAATTTGGAGACAAATGTCTGTATTTCCTAAATTCAACTGAAGTGACACTTCACTGCATCTCAAGCTTCCCCACATAAGCTGTGGTTTTTAATATAAAGATTGAAAAATATTTCTCTGTAGAAGTTTCTTAAGAAAAAATGACACAATTAGTCACGTAGAACAAAACATATACTTTTAGTCTTAGAGTTTGGGAGAGGATTGGCACTATAGCAGAGATACAGTCCTGACTCCAGAGCTAAATACTGAATTTAATACATGCATAAATGCTTATGTTCAATATAAGCTACTCCAGAAACTAAAAAGAGGGTTAGATTTTTAAAATAAGACCATATTCCCTGTCTTTTCAATAGGCCTATCTGTTATTGTAAGACTCATCATGCAGCTAAAGCTCACTTGCAACATTGGACTTGTATACTGGTACAGGTTGAGGGCTTAGGAGGGTGGAACCCACAAAAAGAAGAGGAGCTTTGACTGTAGTGTCCAGCCCGACATGGCAACGTGAGCCTGTTTGTGCTCTTCCATCCCCGTGCTCAACCTTTACTAAGGACACCCTTCGCCAAGGAAACAACACACTCATTTCAATCCCAGCTGCTCTGGCAAATGGGCGCTAAATTAGCACCAATGTCTGCTGGTCTGAAATCAATAACTACATAAAAACATCTTTAATTGCTATGCCTTGCTGAAACACCTTTTCTTGGGGATGGTTCCAGTAAGCAATAAGGAGGCAAAATTCTCCAAACCTCTCTGCCAGTGTCCTGAGCCAACCTCTCGCCCCTACTTCAAAAACAATCCTTAAAATAACACCTGTACTCCTCACTACCATATCTCAAACCGCTCTACAAAAGAAGTCAGCTGAAATATCTGTGTTTTTAAATGAGGAGAGCAAGACTGAAGTACTTCAAATGATAACATTCCCATATTTACACAGGGAAGAAGTGGCAGACTTGGCAAGAGGTCCTAAGCCTTTAAAGCTCAAACTCACTGACTTTTCAGGGACATTTCTTCCCATTTTGAACACTTCTGGCATGTGTTCAAGCTAGTGAAACAAGCTCCCTCTCCACTGTAATCATCGACTTCTCACAAACCAGACAGTAACAGTAGATACCACTTCATTAAAATGCTTTAATTAAAAAATGTGTTGACTTTTTCTTGAAAATTATAAAATGTGAACAAATTTTTCTTTCAAACTGTTGCTAAACAGATAACTATTGACTTCCTGTGCTCATCAACACCAAAGTCTCACGCATTCACGCCTGAGTAAAAATTTTGGTTTCTTATTTTACTGTTGCTCTTTTAGGAGAAAAGAGGTACCCTGTGGAGAACCACAGCTCCTCTGGGGTATGTGCAAGCTGGCAATGCCATTTTAGATATGAAACTATTAATAACACGTGCTTGACTATTGGTTATTCTTCCACTCACACGGTAGTACATCCACATGCAAATCAATACCTCAAGATAGGTATTCCAGACATGGCTCATGCAACCTGCACCCATTCCTGCCTTATTAAAGTTTCTTCCACTAGTTTATAAACCTGTGTTGTCTTAATGGAACAAAATGACAGGAACCAGCTATTTCTTTGACACGAAAGTGGGAAAGATAAAAATCAAGCGTTATCTCTCTTTTATTCAAATTGGCATCCAGACTCACTCTTTTGAAGTTCACCATTAAAGAATTACTCTGAGCAGAAACAATAGTGAATCCTTCCCCAGACCACTGACTCCACCAAAAAATCACCAATGAGTTTTTGAAAATATTTCAGTTTCCAGGAGTAAACAGCATATTAATTTGGAATTGCCACTAAACTTTCTAAAATCATGTCCATCATTTCCCAAGTCACCAACTACAAAAAACATGCAAAAGCAAAATATAAAATCTCCACAATTTTCATTGTAGCATCACTTTAGCCATTTTGAGATGGAAGGAAGTCAAATGTATCACGTACTCCAGGGAAGTATTATGCTTCATTTATCAGGACTAATGCTATTCGTATTCATTTGTGTTCTTTCAGGTAGACTGACTTTAGATTATAAACAATAGCCCATTACCTATTAAAATATTATTATGACATATATAAAACTATTGCATTTCAAAGCTACATTGAACTCATTGTGTAAGCTCTAAAGATATACTAAGCACAGCTCACAAAAGGTTGGGTGAGCCTAAACTCTGTTATGATAAACAGCCATTCACTCAGTTTTCTCAACACAATACCAAGACCTTTGGACTATGTCCTTCCTTCCTTTGCAAACGGATGTGATAAGTTTACATCTATCATCTGAGGAGCAAACCCCTTTCCAATTAGGTCCACCTAGCTCATGTTCTTGCACAGTTCAATGCTGCATGTAGTCTTGGCTTTTTGAGAGTATCAACAGGATAACAGGAACTATGGTTTCTTGCCCTAGGAAGAAAGGATTTATGGTACCTTTCTGTTTTTAACTAACTCTTCTCTTGAAAAGCAGACTCAAGGAGGGGAAAGGGTCTCACCCACAATGTTCTTTGAGCAGACAGAAAGCACTGGGTTTTCTACTCACTCTCCAAAGCCTCTGCAAATATCTAAAATTTCATCTTGCACAGGGGACAAGGCTGGCAACAGGTT
Organism: Donacobius atricapilla; assembly: GCA_013397315.1. NCBI lineage: Eukaryota > Metazoa > Chordata > Aves > Passeriformes > Mimidae > Donacobius > Donacobius atricapilla. The sequence goes on from WBMY01003777.1 coordinate 1,255,532, forward strand.
TAAGGAAAAGGCCAGGCCATGGATGAATGGATGATGACAAGACTCCAGCACTAAGGATGCGCAGGAGCAGAAGGAGCACATGGCTGCAGGGCACTCTCAGGATGGGTATTCCTGGGACAAGACACCATCACATAATGCCACTCAGCTGAAAGGTGGCTCCTCCATTTAGCAGCTCCCCGCAGGCCTCTGCTCTGCCTGCCCGTCTTCTGCCGTGGCTCTCGCCCCATTCCCTGGCCTTGGCTCTGCTCCCTAGCACCCTGTCCAGCTCTGCTACTTCTCAGCTTCATCCCACAGCTGGTCCCCAGCCCCTGCCCTCCTTCTGACTCCCTTCCTCCCAGGCTGCATTCACTTCACTGCACCCAAGGATCTCAGCCTCCTGTTTGCATCAGCATTCTCCAGGTTTTTCTCCCCTGGACTCTTTTTTTCCTCACCTCCACTGGTGATCTGAGAGGTTTCCACCATGGGAGGCCACAGGTATTCCCTGGGGGGTCCTGTGCCCAAGGGTCAGCATGGGAGAGCAAAGCCCAAGCCTGAGAGACCTGAATGCACCAACAGTGAGCAAAAGTTACCCTGCTCTTTAAAATATTTAAAAATGGCTGTCCAAGGGCTGCTGAACAACAGGCATGCAGTATATGACCCTCTTTCACCAAAACAAGTTCATCTCTATTGAAACAAGTCTTAGAGAATCTCTCCAGGCACAAGAGGGAAAACGCCACGTTTGCAATGAAAAGGACAGCATGAAAGAAAGACCATCCACCCCTCCAAGGAGGAAGGCTGCCCAGTTGAGCCGAGTACAGGAGCAGGGCTCTGGCAGTCTGTAATCTCACTGCCATCTCTTTTGTTTGTGATTTGTGCCCCTGTTTCTGCCACTTCCCCAGCTGCAGATGGCAACGCTCTCCAACACCAGCGCCCGCAGACAACAAGTCTTCTGTAGCTATATTTAGCAAAGCCACGCCGGAGTGTAAGTTCATTCGACTATGCTCATCACAACTGTTACTGTTTGCATTAGACCCTGAGTTTTCTTTGAGAATTTACTGGGTTTTCCTCTCTCCTTCCGAAGTGCTGAATTTCTGCCTCGTTACAGAGACAATGGTCTAAAGCTGGGCCAGGCAAATCAGAGCAATGTACCTACAGCACAAACCCAGGAGCAAGAAAGGAAGGTAATAGAGAGCCCCAGGGGACACTCCACATTGGGCAAGACACTTTGAGGAACAAGAAATGCCTGTAAATGTTGACATCATTCCCATTACCCTATCCCCCTTCTGGGCCTCTCCATCATGGAGAGATGGAGTCAGCTCCATCCATTTTTATGTCATGTCCTACACTGAATCACACTTTAAACCAAAAATGAAAAGGCATATTTTGTAATCAGCAAATTTTTGCCTTCTTAGTGTTTTGTTGAAGGGAAGGTTATTAAATGTGAAAATATTTCCACATGAAAATATCTGTGCATTTCCACCCTTCTGTAAAGCATTTGCACTTTTCAAAGCTGAGAATGATTAGAAACAGTGGTACCACAGAAAAACAAGGTGCTGTGCTGCTTTCATGAAAGTAAAATTCTTATATAGTACAGAAGTTTCATTTTCAAATGAAATACCTATTAGCTGATCTATTATCACTTCTGAAAACAAACACGTGCAGTCCTGAAGAACTGCTATCATGATATATGAAGTAAATTTATTCAAAATTATTGCATTATACAGGGGAGGAAAAAGAAATAACAAAACCCAATACAAGCTAAATTTCACCACATCTTTCTTTTTTCCTGGAAGATGCCAAAAATTCTTACTGATCTCAGCCCTTCACAACACAGCATAAGTAAAATGCTAATGACAAAACCAGGGACCAAAATTACCTTGTTTAGCTCAGTGAAAACTCAATTTTATACTCCGTGATCTTGAAGCCTGACTGATGCTTCTGTTTTCACTACACATACATGTTTTTGAAATGGAATTTCAGGCTGGCACTTTGAATTAGTCTAAGGCACTTATGTAAAAATCCACCACGGGAAATAATGCAATCAATAACTCCTCTCAAGCACAGACTAACACACAGCTTGCCCGTGAGTGTCTTTCCTTTACCCATGATTTTCTGCCCTCTAAAGATTCAATTTTCTGTACGACTTGTTTATTGCTGATGACTCAAATTCAGTGTCAGCATCTTGGCAAGAGGGATTTGAATGAAACAAAGCTCCTCATAAAGAGAACTGTGAGTCATTTACTTCTCCCACTCATGATGCAGACAGTCTCTCTGTCTGGCCTCCCAAAAATACGCCAAGAGACAAAAGATTTCATTTTGGAGGGTGCAAGTACAGAGATACCCAAACTCCACAAATATATCATGCAACATGTACAAGAACACAAAAATATATATCAGGAGTAATTTTCTTTTCCAACGTCTTTTAAAAATGATGTTTAACCACAGCAGCAGCAACGAAAACTGCTCAGAACTAGGACGAAGAAACAAATGGCAAACAATGGTAGTGGGCAGAAAAATTAATGGGATCCTACACTTTCACTGCAACCAGTGCCATAAATTACGGAACTGTTCAAGTGCCTTTAAAGAGATTATGCTGTAGCTTAAAGGTTTCAATTTTTTTTTAAAGGTGACAATTTTACCCACCTATATCTGAATTCCCTTCTCCCCCCGAGGGTACATTTTGTTCCTGTTTGTTGCAAGCAAAGCAGTAAATGGCTGAATTTCAGTGAAAGATAAGGAAGAGTGCTCCGTGCGTACTTACAATGTGAAGCTTATAATGTTTCTTAAAGAGGATTCTAATTCAGGAGAAAATATTTAAACAGATTATGCTATTAACAGAGAAGGTAAACTGTTTTAACAAGGTTGAAATAAGAGATTCAAGGTCCTCTGAATTTGGAAAGTATTCCTGTTCAAAATAAATACTTTCTTCCCATTCTTTTGATAGAGAAATTAAGTTTCTGCTGCATAACCTGTGAAGTACTTGGTTTTAATTCAAGTTCTACTGTTTTAAAGAAGTATGTGGGCAGCAAATAGTTTTGTACGGAAACCATTTTTTAGTATCTCCACCTTGAATCCCAGAAGACCCCTTAATGAGTTTCCCCAATTCCTTTCTGGTCCCAAAGTCTTCAGTACATTTTCCCAATACCCAAAATACTCCTGAGCTTCAAAAGAAAGGGAAAAAAAAAAAAAAAGCCGGGGAGCTGCGCAGGTGGTGGGGAGGGGAGGGGGAAATCCCCCAAGAGGAACCCCGAAGCACCTAATGCAAGCCAATTAAAACAATCCCAGGGATTTTGTGACTCAGACTTTCTTAGGGCTGGCCGGGCTGGGGAGCAGAGGTGTCTGCCAGAGGGGTGGCAGCAGGCCAGGAGCTGGGCGAGCTGCGGGGACCCCGCGCCACGGCAGCCGCCGAACCGTCAGGTCCTCGGGCATCCCGGAGCGCCCCCGGAATGGGGAATTTGCACGGCACTACTTTTATGGCCTGGATTATTGTAAAGTAAACAGAGGCTGGTTGAACAGTGAAGGTTTCCATTCTCAGTGTCAAGGGTTTATTTCATTATTTAAAGCTTTAACGAACACTTTATATAATGAAAGCAATCCTTGCCATTTTTGGAATTTTATGACTGTTAGGACCCTTCATAATGTTGTTTTCCCTCCTTTATTGCTTTATAAGGCTTATGGGGCACCCTTGAAGTGTATATCCTTTCTGCAGCTGCTGGAAGCTCATCTTTCATCTCTCCACTGGCTTTCCTCTTGCCTGTGAGGCATTTGCCTGTTCTAGTTATTCTCCCTGCCTCTAACAAACGGTGCAGAGTCAGATCTTGCTCGAGATAAAAATAAAATACAATTCTGAAATCTATGCCTAAGGAAACATTCCTGATAAATGTTATTTAATAGGCAGGCTTTATATTTCAAGTTAGAAATGTTCCCTACAGAAAGATAATTACAGCAGTAATTCCACTTATCATTATTTAGAATTTACCGTTCAGAGCAAATCAGACATTTCCATAAATGCCGCGCTGCGTACTGCAAAATTTGTGTTTCGATTTTTGCCCAGCCTTGAAAATGCCTTGGAAAAAAAAAATACAGCAGGAGGAGGAATCTTGAAGGAGAAACATATAATAGATGTATGAAATAAAATTGAGAATACATATCCAAACAAGTCTATGTGCATATTTGCTCCTCTGGGTAGAAAACTATGTTCAAGGCTTTTCACAAGGAAAAACCTGCAATATCTAAGTTAAATGGTAAAATTTATTAATAGTGAAATTTCTTCTTTTTGCAACTTCTCCCAGAAGTAGCCTATGAAAATAATTCTGCTTGCAACCTTGTGCTTTTAACCATCTTTTCACTACTTTTGACCTTACTAAGTTTAAGGAAAAAAAAAAGTGCAACTGGGTTAATCTTCTCGTAAGAAAACAGAAATGTTCCAAATATCAACAATCCTTCATCCATAATTTTATTCCCAGTACAGTGATGCATCACAGTATGACTGCAGATCTCTTCCCAAATTTCAATTCAGAACAGAAATCTGGAACACCTTATGCTGGAAAAAATAAATGAATTGTTTTTACCTGATGCACTGCAGCATTCCTCCTATTGACTTGGGTTCATATAAAGCTTTTGTATTTGGTATTAGTTATGCTAGTCAATAATAGAACTGATTCTGTGTACAATATCTAAAATAATGTTATTTTACCTTAACATGGGTTAAAGATATTATGTTGGTTTTTAAAATAGGTATTTAGAGCAGTTGTACTATAGTATTAAAATGCCAAAATGTCCAAGTGTCTTCCCACAGTTTTTATAAAAATAGAACCTCTTCTAGGGAAAAAACAAAAAACTTCTCCATGCAAATGCAAATTTCCACATACTCTGACAGCTGGATGCAAAGAAAGAAAAGCACAGATATCTTAACCATGGAAAAACTAAAGCAGGAATACTCCCTTTTTAAACAATTTGAAGACCATTAAATGGTTGTGGAATAATATTGAGGAGTTTTAAGCAGTTGTGAACAGGGACTGGAATTACCATGACAACTATGTTGAAGTGACCAAAATGTCTTTAAAAATGTATCACTTGGGAGATCATTGAGCCCAGTAATCTGGTCAGCAATTTTAGTGCACTGTGTTTTGCTACATGACACGTATGACTTTCAAGAATTAAAAAAAAAAAAAAAAA
>WBMY01003777.1:1267242-1417745 GCA_013397315.1 Donacobius atricapilla
AAAATATACACACATATAAAATAAAAATAACTTACTTTTTGTTTAAGAAACTGGAAGAAACAATGCCAGGACATTGCTTTTAAATCTAAAAAGCAATGTAGTCAAGCCTCTACACTCAAAATATTTGCTGATTTCTTTAGACATGGCTAACTCCTATACAAGAGTTCTGCATGAATACAGGACTACTTCAAAAATAAAATGCAAAAATTATATCAATGAGCACCAAAATGAAATCAGTACCCACCTCAGTAAACTGGAAAAATAAAGCCCTTCCCTCTTCAACTTGCATTTGCACTGGTATTTAGGCACATGCCTTATGTAAAGGTATCTGAGACGACTTTTCCATAAAATTATGATACAACATACAACCACTAATGCTTCAGGCTCATAAATTTTGAGAGCGCTCAAAATACCAGAGCATATTAAAGCTGGAACGGGTTGTGACTATAGGTACTCTACAGGCATGTCCAGGTAAGACTGGCCCATGCTCTTAAAAATCTCAGCAAATTCAGGAGTAGCTCTGCAGGCATCTTTGCTTACCAGTGAGCCACTGCTGGTTATGGTTGACTGCGGCTGAAGGAACATGGACAACCACAATACAAGNTAATCTACCCTCTTTCTCCTCACAGTGTCATTATATCAAAAACTACTAGAGATTCACCTAAACCACAGAGTTTACATTGCAAAAACCACTGCCATAGCTCAGAGTACCTTTTGCCTCCCTAGGAAAACTGGAACCCTATTTTGAATCTTGCTGAAGTCTTGGCCTCAGCGAGTTTAAATGAAGAATTAATTCCCCAATGTAATTACATTCAGTGTGAACTTGCCAAGTTTTAAGTTATTTGAATATCCCCCTACCCTCAGCCATGCAAAGTTCATGACATACCTTCTCCGCAGCATTTATTATTTGACACCCTTTTGTCAGTTCCTCCTTGCAAGACAATTAATTCCAGATTTTTCAAGACTCTTTAGATACGGGTTTTTTTTCCCATGCTGTTCCTCATTCTCACCCCACTCCCACAGCCACAGGCCAGTTCCCCTGTGGGTAAGGCAAGGCAGTGGGCAGTGAAGGGAGGAACACCTGGAGCGTGCTCTGGCCTGGGGCTCCCCAGCCCACGGCTCCCAGCTGCCACTCCTGTGCAGCGCTGCCCAGGTACCCCCACTACTGACACCCATGTTCACAGCTCTTTCTAACCCCACTGTTTCCATCTTGAAAACTCTGACTACACATCTTTATCCCAGAGCCAGTTTTACAACCTCTTATCAGCTCCCGAATGCAGAGATTTAGCTACGTTAAACTGAGCAGACTCAACAGTTTTTATAGTAAGGTGGTCCAAGGTCAGAAGTGTAAAAGGAAAATAAAAACTCATATATCACACACAGAACATGTTTGGAGTACTTCATTAATCCAAACAAACAAACAAAAATATTATATGCATCATTTATTTCTATATTGCTAAAAACTTTCCTTATAATGCTTGCAATTTCGGTACCACCAATCATTATGTCATCATTAGGACTGAGTTTTTCTGCTGGATTTTTTTTCTGCTCTGTACTTCTCTTCTTTTTCAACTTGGCTGCCTAGTTACTTACTGATGTAAAACCCACATTTTTTCCAGGATAGCACAACTTCTCTGGTTCTTTCCAATCAAAATTATGCTACCCCAGAATGCTCTCTGGATTGAAGCAGAAAGGTTTGAACATCCGTGTCAGTCTAAGCCTACCTCATTTGAGAATATTAAACCCAGGAGAGTAAAAGGGTTGAAGGGATTATGAAGACAAAGACATATTTTTGCTTCCTCCAACTTAGAAAGAAGACTTTAGCTAATAAAAGAATTCTCTTTCCACTTGTTTCTTGTTAGGATTCTGTTCCAAATCTTTCAGAAAGAAAAATAACATCACCTGCATCACACTCTTACTAACCCTGTCCCTACAACTTCTCTCCAAAAAGCGGCTAAGGTAGTGGCTACTGTATAAATATTTCTAAATACATTAGTGGCTTGTGATTTAAAATCTGATGTACACATGCAGTTTCCTTTTCTTTATATATTTGAAACTGTATATATATATATACACACACNTGGCTAACTCCTATACAAGAGTTCTGCATGAATACAGGACTACTTCAAAAATAAAATGCAAATATTATATCAATGAGCACCAAAGTGAAATCAGTACCCACCTCAGTAAACTGGAAAAATAAAGCCCTTCCCTCTTCAACTTGCATTTGCACTGGTATTTAGGCACATGCCTTATGTAAAGGTATCTGAGACGACTTTTCCATAAAATTATGATACAACATACAACCACTAATGCTTCAGGCTCATAAATTTTGAGAGCGCTCAAAATACCAGAGCATATTAAAGCTGGAACGGGTTGTGACTATAGGTACTCTACAGGCATGTCCAGGTAAGACTGGCCCATGCTCTTAAAAATCTCAGCAAATTCAGGAGTAGCTCTGCAGGCATCTTTGCTTACCAGTGAGCCACTGCTGGTTATGGTTGACTGCGGCTGAAGGAACATGGACAACCACAATACAAGTAAAATCTTCTTACAAATATATATTGACTATAGTTTTTTTATAAGGTTGAGTTCCCATTTGCCAAAAAGGTTCAAGTAATGTTTATAGCTCCTAGGAACAAACACTGAAATGTCTTTCTTTTAAATTACATTATTTTACAAAACTGACTACTTCTGACTCAGAAACCATCACTGTGTAGTGCTGACCTGTTCTGTAGTTTCAGGTGCACTATCAGAGCATATTAGGACACACAGAGCCTGGAACAGCACATTTCTCTGCAGCTTTTAAGTACCACTGGAATATAAATAATGCGAAATAACAAGCATTTATACCTCCACCATGAAAAAACACTTATCCTAAGTTGTATACATCAGGCTGTGTATACATTTTTACTCTTTAACCTCTGCAAGCTGTATGTCAAACAGCCCCTTTAAAAATCACAAGTTTTTGCAAAGTCAGGCACTGCATAATGGCTTATTTCAGAAGTTACACTCTGCATACATATGTATGAAGAAATTACAGGGGAAAAAAAGCGGCTCAGCTTATTTGTCTTTTGGTCACCTAATCAAAAAAGGTGATTGGATTCATTTTTACCATATCAGTGAAGTCACTGGAGAGCAATCACAACTGTTTTTCCATGTGACAGATGAATGACCTGTGCCATGGCCTCAGAGAAACACAAGCCCTTGTCTTGTCCAGGTACACCAGGGCCACGGTTCCCTTCTGCTTGCACATGTAGGGAATATCAGATGTGCTGCAGCAGTGTTTGCTCTCTTTCCTTTCTCACAGCATATCAAGGGGCTTAGTTAATTTCTTTCATAGGAGACCAGGAGGACACCAGCCAGGAAAAGATGTAAGACATTAAGGATGCTTGCTATCCATGATCAGAAGGGGATACACAAAGTATCCTTTATTTCCCAGGGGGAATCACTGCCCTAATGCAGCCAAAGTATTTAACACTACAACTGAAGATTAGAGAGTGGGACACAGGCCTTGATTTACACACATGCATCCCTGAAATTCAGCTCAGCAATTTTGTTCGCCAAAGAGTATCACAGATTTGTCTGAAGCTCACTACTGCCTTTCCTCCTCCAAAACATTGTCATTTGGTGAATTCTCTTTCCCATCAGGGTCACTTTAATGCACTTTTTTCAGGACTGTACCACTCACAACTTTATAGAGCCCTCTCTTCTTGACCTTATCTCTTTGTCCTACAGAAAATGGCACTGCTTGCTTTCATTTAAGTTTGGCAGGTCACTGAGGGAGCTTCCATGGGTCCCAGAGGTGTTATTACTATGGTTTACAGAGGATTGCCACACCCAAACTTGCAGGCAAGCGCTGCTTTCAACCCCAAGGTTTCCACACAAAGCTGCGCCTCAGCAACCTGAGTGCCTTGTGGCATTTTCACTCCCCTTCATGTCCCTCCAAAAGCAGGAACTTTGGCAGTTCCCTCTCCTCACACAGTGAATGCAGGGCCCTGATCCATTACACTGTTGGGTCTTCAGCAATAGATTCAGCAGGTACTGCTCCCACCAAGAATGTTTACACGGTCTCCAGCAAATCTCATTGGTAATTTCTGGAAAGATTCTGAGCTAAGCAAGCTACTTACTTATCTGACTACCCCACCAACACAGAACTAACAGATTCTGGTAAAACTTGGGATGCAGGCTCCTGCAAAGCTATGGGTTGCACTATCTGAAACAAGTGGAAAATAACAGAATAATATAATATTTATTCATTATATATTTATTTTAAGAAATAAATAAGCGTATGAATACATAATAATTAATACATTACTTATAATAACTGGAAATAAGTAAAATACTAATGGGAAGTTGTCTAGACATTGAGCAAGCCTAAAATATAGAGCCATAGTAAACTTAAAAATTGAACAAAATTACCTTGTGTTCTAGAACAGGGAGGGAAGAGAGACATGCGGAACACAGATATAACCTTGGCACCCATATGGCATTTGGACTACCTACAGCTCCTCCTTTTAGTCGCAACCTGTTCTCTTTCAGTTCAGGCAGACAACCCTTCAGCCTACTCCTGCTGTAACCTAAGCCCTGCTGAGAGAGGCAACCACAGAATCACAGAGCATCCTAAATGGGAAAGGACCCCACAAGGATCATGAAGTACAACTACAGCCCTGCACAGGACATCCTAGGAGTCACGCCAGGTGCCTGAGAGCATTGTCCAAACACTTCTTGAGCTCCGTCCGGCTGGTGCTGTGACCACCTCCCTGGGCAGCCTGTTCCTGTTCCCAGCTACCCTCTGGGGGAAGAACCTTCTCCTAATATCCAACCTAAACCTCCCCTGACACAACTTCAGGCCATTCCCTTGGGTTCTGTCACTGCCGCCACAGAACAGAGATCAGTGCCTGCCCCTGCTCTTCCCCTCACCACAAAGTTGTAGACAACAACAAGGTCCCTGAAAGACACTAAGAGTACAACTCTGCTGCTGCTGCTCCCTTCTTAAGCACACGACACAAGGATCAAGACACAAGATGAAGTCTTTGGTTGTGGCTTAGAAGAAAACAGCTCCATGGGTAGAGAGTTCAGGAGAGTGAAGGAGATGGATTGCAGATCTGTGAACCTCGGCAAACAACACTTTTCCTTTATTGTTCATGAAAATTCAATGTTGCAAAGCAATGTTACACTGGACGACATGCAGGCTGCCTGTGTTCTCATTTATACAAACCCAATTTAGTGTTATACTTCCTCTTTCAGCCACTGACTGTTTCTTGCAAGCAGCAATCCCAGTATGGACTCAAAAAAAAAAAGTCTCTGAAAGCTCGTCTTTCTAAGTGCTGGTGTGTAGTTACTTGCATCTGTAACTTGCTCTCACAGAAAGAAATGCTAACGTGCTTGGAAAATGTGACTTAATTTTGTGATGTGAATGAGTTTTCCTGTGTAAATCTCTCTATACAATTTTATGTTATTCTTTCTAAAAAACAGAAATTACTGCTGCATTCTAGTTGCATTTCCAGAGTGAATACTGAGATTTATACTCTGAGTTTTACCACAGCATGACACAAGGGAACTGTTCTAACTCCTCTCTCGCGTTTACTAACAGCAGAAGTGTTTTGTTCACATTACATTCAGCATTTAAGATGGATGCATTTACTAAACATAAATTAAAGTAATTGAAATACTGAATAGTGAACAGACATTTCCATATGTTTCACAAACCCATCTAAGGAATCTTTGGTCATTGGTGCAGAAGGCTTTGACATGTTACTCATCACATCCATCTACCCAGATATCATTCAGGTAAGATATGCACTAGTCCTTGTCACCTTCAGTTTGAGGCCACTGTGCAGGATCATTTGCATTGCTGTTCTGTATAAGACAGTAGCAATATCTCAACACAAATGTTTCTGTGTAACATAGTGAGTAATTAACAACAGCATAATGGCACCATATCCTCTTGTTATGAGGAAATAAAATAAGTGTGACTTTCCAGCAGTCAGGTAGGCAGTGCATGGCAGCAGTGAGCACTGAATGCAGATCTCCAGGATGTGTATTACCCATAATATCAAACTACCCTTTAAAAAAAGTAGAAAATCTTTCAGAACTTGATGTTTTTCTTCCCTTCTCATGATTAAATAGAATCTGCATTCTCTATTTCTTGCTTTCATAGGTCACCAGGCTACACAAACAGCTTATTCTGTATGTGTAAAAAAGACATCTTAAAAACACCTGTTCACTTTGGCTGGACTGAGACTGTACATCTCTTTTAAGTACAAAGGCTGATGATTCCTCCAGCTCCCAGTTATCTTTATGATCTACATGATCGTTTTGATTAATATCTGACAATGCTTTTCTGTAGCCCTAGCAAGGTTAGTTGCATATCATTACCAGCCCACTCATGTTTTTGTCCAAGAAAGGCTATAGGAGCAAATACATTTGTGATATCCATGTCTTCTCTGAAGAAAAGAAGAAAGGACCTGTCCCAAGAGCTTGCATTCAATAATCTCCATAGAGAGAAATGTTAAATACTGAGCTGCGATAAACATCACAGTCAGAAAACAGAATATCAAAACAACAGGAAAAATCATCCTTACTCATCTCTTTTATGCAACAACATATCTACTAAAATTCAAAGAGATAAAAATATGTGAATTATTGGGATTGAGCCTGTGAAACAGAATTGAAAATAACCAGAGGCCAAAAGCAAACAGATAGCAGCAATCATTAATAGAGATTGGAGAACCTCAAACCTACATCATCATTTAAATTCATGGGTGAGCCATATCCTGCAGTGCACTTAGTGAGAGTGACCTCACCTTAAAGAGGATATATCAGGCAGACAGTGAGGGTGAACAGATCTGTTGAAACATTTCTGTATATTGAAAGTCTGTGAAAACGTGTTCCCTCCAGGAGACAGAATAGATTTCCATATAATCATAAATGGCAGATACATGGCGATACAATGGTTTCCCATTTAATAAAATAGGAAAAATAGATACACCAAGATAACTATTAAGCAGCAGATTTAAAAGAAATTGAATAAAGCAATACTTTTCTACATGGAACATCACTCCCCTATGGAACTGACTGCTCCAGCATGCTCTACAGGGCAACAGTAAGGTTAGCTGCAAAAAAGGGATCTACAGAAAAAGGAGGTCAAGACACATGTTGGACCAGACATAAAACAACTTATGCCTCTCACTTCAGAAACCAGAAGGTTCTATGAAGGGGGAATATTATATCCAACTTGTGCTGGGTTTTTCCCCTAATTATCCATCCAGAGGTGGTGGGTGATGAAGCACAGACAGGCTGTGCTGCTGAGATGAATGATTTCAGCAAGGCGCTACAGCTCTTGTGGTGTTCTCAGATCTCCTGGCTTCTCTTCTGCTTCCAGCCATGGGCACAGTGCAGAAGCTGCTGTCAGCACTGGCTCATATTCTCCTTAAAATGGATAAAGATCAACTGCCATTGACCAATGAGTCTCATCAAGAAGCCTGCAGCCCCCAGCAGATCCCAGCTGAATCACTGCTAATTGCATCTCAGGTACGGCCTGGAGTGCCAAAGGTGGTCACCTCAGGTCTCTTTCCTCATCTCTCCTTATAGGTCAGCATGTGTGAGGTCAATGGTGAAAAGAAAGTCAGGTGGCCATGTGGACACTGATGCCCAGCTGCCAGTGCACAGTTTAAGGAGCAGGAACAAACAGCAGTCTGTTTTCTCTAGGCTTTCTCCATGAGCGAGTAATTTCTCCCTCCTCCTTGGATATGATGAAATTCAAACTTTCAGTCTTCCAAGATGTAGAGAGTTGAAGGGACATATCCTATACATGTCATTTTGGGCCCAGTTGTTTCATTAAGCAAGCAGACAAATCATAAGAGTTGGGCACAAGAATTCCCGTTCCATTTGTGTGATTCTTGTTTACGTATGCAAAGCACTAGCACAGGTATCTCTGGCAAATGAAGGAGAATATAAATTAAAGTACGTATTAATCACACACTTTATCTGCAATCTAAACTAGCAGATATTTTCATTCTATATATGAATATATTCTTGAAGCTGCAAGATAGTAACTTAAAAGACAAGCAATTCAAAGCTTCCACAGATGACACTGCAGGTAATGAGATTTTTTTCCCCTGACATCTAGTGTTTCATCTTACCTCACAACTAAATTATTTAGTGTCTTTTTAAATATATATATAAGCATTCTAAACACTAAGCTGTGTATGACCTACTTATTTTGAGTTTTCAATTAAAAAATAGGTATTCCAGGAAAAAATATTTCCTAGGCAATCATCAAGTGAAGGAAGCTGATTTAATCCATGAAACAAAGACCTGCGAAGGTGAGACACATGCACCAGTAAGCACGAGAAATCTTCTGAACTGCAGCTCTAATTCAGAGAAATGAGTTTTCAATTAAAAACCAACATTTCCCATGTGACTCTCCCAGTCACTAAAGCACATGACAGCTTCAGCCGCTATCAGTGTGGCGGCTCTGACAGGTCACCCCACAAAGGATGTTGAATGTGCAGCTCACATATAATTGGCTTGATTGTAGGGATTTGCATATACATAAAACACAGGGTGATGTGAAGACTTCATCAGCATGAAATGGAGGTGGTTGCATTCTCCATGCATGACCAAAGCTGTGAGGACAACCAAAGACTTGAATGTAATCAGAGTTTTTAACACTTAAATCACCTCAGCCTAGCGCATAAATATACTAATAGGACAATAATGGAAGCTGAATTATCTGCAGGTTTTACTGCCACTGGATGTTTACCCTGTCCATGCCCTTGTTTCCTCCCATTAAAATAAAAATAAAAACCAGCTGAGCCAATAATAAAGGATTTTAAGTCTGTTGTAAAAGACACCAAGTGGTTAACTTTCAAGAGGCTTCTAAAAGACCTTTGAAGTTTGCAGAGGAAGTCTCCATCCACGGCAGTGCCTCTGAAAGCACACCTGTGGGACAGAGAGAATGACCACTCTGGAGGGAAAATAACCCAAGGGACTTGTCAAAAGACTGGAATATAAAGAAGAAGGAAAAAAGGTAGTTAAATACAATTAACTCCTCCCTGCTGAGCTGCAAGAGGGCTCAGGATAAGTCCCATGCTGCCTTTGAAATGCTCACACACAGGATGGCTGGTAAAAGTAGTCCCATGTATGATGAAGGCAAAGTGTTCTGCTTAAACCAAAGAACTTACAAAACTGCTAACAATTTATTACTGGGGTTTGAGCAGGCAACACTGAGGAAGGTACCATTATCTCAAACAGGCATTTGGAGCCCTGCAAGGAGTTCAGAAGAATGCAGCTATGACATGGAGAAGAAAGCTCCTTTTGTTGCTGTACACAATCCGCTGGCATGGCTTTTTCACCTCCTGGAGATCCACAAGCCCTCACGTCCCCATGCCAATGTACTCTATTCCTGCATACGGAGCATGAGTCCAAGTATCTCTGCATCTGGCTGCCTGAGCCAGTGCCCACACTGTGACCTGCTGAGGGCAGAACTATTAAAAAAGAGGATTTATAATATTTTTAGAATGCATGGTTTCGTTCGATTTTGTTTGCCAATCTCTTTCACGTTTTACTTGAAATCATAAAATACAAGTCACGGGGCGGGGACAACTAAAGTAAAATGAAAACTGCAACTATGGCCAAGTTCAAGAGAGTTTGATTTTGTAAAATAAAGACAGAAACCTAAAAGCACAGTGCTGGGTTTTCCTGGTAAGAAAGTGAGTGATTTTCCAGGCTGCACTGGATTTAACATTTTAACAAAAATATGCCAGAAAGCACTAGCAAGGTTACAGCCAGGAACATTTAAGTTTTTATGCAGGCAAAAGAACGCTATAAACATTACAGAAGATTTGTCTAGAATGTTTAAAATGGAGAGCATGCATTTATTAGACCTTGAAGCATGATTTCCAGCCTGCACTTCAGAAACAAAATGCTAAAGCATTTCCAAAATGTCTCACAACTAACATCTACAAAGAAGCAAAAGGTGAAACCACATAAAGGTTTCACACCCTTTCTCTGCATCTCTGAATCAAAAAGAATGGGAATTTATTGCATAAAGACATTTGTGTAAGTAATAAAAATAAATGTTTTAAATAAACTTTCTTGAGTCAATGGTTTCAGAAATGTGAAGTTACATGACACTTCAGAAATTGTTTGACCTCCCCCATTCCTGTGCAAGACTAAAATAGAAGTTTATGGATTCAGAGTTGTCTCAGAAACATTATTTTGCCCACGCAAATTTCTGCCTTTTCATTGCAATGCAATAAAAATAACCCTTTATCCTTTATAGAGAAGTATCTAATAATAATAATCAAATAGAAATATAAGATTGTAATCTAATAAAAAATATCTAACAGAAAAAAGGTGCAAAAGTATTTCAGATGGTCATTAACCCTTCTTACAAGTACTAAAAGGAAGCGTTAAAATGGGAACACATGATGCAATTTTACATGGTGAAGAACTGCACGCCTGCCAGCACCTTCTGCAGACCAAGAGGACCATGGAGTCAAAATGAAGCCCAGGAATTTTGCAGGGGGAAAAGATTCAACCAGTGCACAGTGACATTAAAAAACAAACCCGCATGGTGTGCATGTTTACACACCTAAAGCGCTAAGATTGCTTCACTTGGATGTCCAAAACCACCATTTCACTTTCCCTGCTGAAGCGCTGAGCTGGGAGCAGCTCTGGGTCCCCTTTCCCGCAGTGCCATCCGAGGTCTTGCCCCACACAAAGGCCTCCCAGTGAGCCAGGCACACACAGCCACGTGCCCTCACTGTCTGCCCCAGCGGGCCCACGTGGCTGCTCTGCTGGGAATTTAAATTAAGTAAGGAGTTTAGTGCACTGCCTGCGCCTGCAGTGCAACAGCAGATTCCAGGGTCAGATTAGGGCACAGGCTGCGGCATGGGGCTGTCAGTGCCAGCTGACAGGCCCTGGCACAGCGGCACGGATGGCAGAGCTCACTTGCACCAGGCACCTGAGACAAGGCACTAGGTTCCGCTCCCTGAGCACTGCGCCGGGTTCAGGGTATTTCTTTTGGGCCAGGGTATTGAACACATACACAAAATTTGTTCCTCATCCTTCAGTGCAGCCCTCATGCTCCCACCCTGTGAACTGGGGGAAGAAGACCAGCACACACAGACACAGATATACACAAAATAATCCCACCATCAGGCCAGGGAGGACCAAAGGAGCCCAAGCACCACGTAGCAGCAGACGGCCAGAAAGCGATGGCAGAGCTTTCTGCTCCTGATGATGTTTGCCACACAGGCAGCGCCAGAAAGAATGGAGTATAGATTTGCACTGTTATCATGGAAATTTCCAACAGCAGCTTTTACCACAGGGTAACAATAGGGTCCTATGAGAAATTAAAGCTTATTTGAGCTGGGTGATTTGCCAGCTTGGAACACAATGGCCCCTCTTCAGCAAAGGCGAGGTGCCATTTGATGTTTTTGCAACCAGGAAGGATGGTCTTTTCTCCACAGCCCATGTGTAACTGAAGGCATGACTGCCAGGGGATGCAAACAGCCCGGCAGGAGCACAAAGCTCCCTCCATCACACACAAGGAGCAACCTCGAGCCACAGGCTGGACAAACAACAGCTTCTGCCTGGAAACAAAGCCGCCTTCATGGCCCCCAAACTGACGGCTCCCTGTGACCCAGCGCAGGTTTCTCCCTGCCTGTCACATGAGGCAGAGCCCCAGTGTGCCCATTGTTGGCACGACCTTTCCCAAACAGAAGCCCAGTCAGCTTGCTGGGTGTCCAGGTCGGCTGCCTTTGCCAGGGGCACGGGGAGAACAAGGAGAACACCAGCTCCCAGTCACACCGTGGGTGTCTGATGTCACTGCTGGGATTTGGCCAGCACTGGTCTCTCCCAGCTGCAGCTTCTGGGAGTCACACCATGGAATAAAAGTGCAGACACAAGCATGGAGGAGTTGCGCAGTGAAGTGAATGAGGATGGCAGCTGCTTCCTCCCTGCAGTGTTGTTTAGAGCCCAGGTGAGGAGAAGAGTAGGAAAAACTTTGCAGCATCTTCTCCTCTAAAATCGTCCTCAGAAAAAAAATCCCCCACTGTCAGAAATGCCATGCTCACTGGAAAATGAGATCATAAAGAACACCATGGGCATTGAAATCAAATAACCCAAAGCCCAGGTCATGTTGGAAAAGTCCCAACTTCTCCAGGAGCTAAGAGAGGACCTAGGGAATCAAGACACAGTTTCTCTAATGACTTTTCTGACCTTTGGCTTTTCCCTGTTCTTTTCACTAGCAAGAGCACTCCAAGACTACCATTCGTACACCAAATAAATTATATTTGCATATCTTGTATTTGCTTCTATTTCTCCCGGAAGAGTTGGCTTTGCTTTCCCCATTTGAGAGGTAACAGGCAGGGAAAGGTCTGTGACCTAAGGGGCAAGTCCATCAAAGAACAGCAACACAGTACGAACAGGTGATTGCTTCAATTCAGCTCACACATACACCAGACATTAATTCAGCAGAATTAAAACTCATGGGACTTCTTATCAACAGCAACCAAAACCTCCCTTACAACATTTGGATTGACACTAATGGACTCAAAACTGAGCTAAGGCTAACCAAGGGTTTTCAGTTCTTTTCTGACAAGCCCAAAAGTGATTAATTCAAACTGTGCTGTGTCTGGATTCTGTACTGAAATAATACAAAAACTTCAGATTTGGGAGAACTTAGATTTCTGTTTATCCAGTTCCAGGAGGAAACTAAGGAGATGAGCATACATGCAGTGGAAAAGCTTGATTTCCAGGTAAAGGCTGTTCATGTCTTCAGCCAGCTCTGCTCAGAAGTCCTTGTGAATCACCTGGTATTTGACACAGCCTGCACCACAGGTGACCTAAAACAGCATCTCAAACTCACTTCCAGGTGAAAGGTCCTTTCATCAATACAGCTCTTGCCCACCAAGTAAACCAATAGAAAACAAGTCAACTTGCAGGTTAGGAATTTGGAAGGAATAGAAACCCAGGCAGGCGTTTGTCAAAGTCGTCTGGCAGTGCCAGCAGCGCCACGGAGCAGCGACCTTGACATGCATTACGTGCTTGCATCTGCAGTTTAACATGCATGACTTCCACAGAGGTCAATCATTCAAAGGCAAAACGTACAGTGCCTCTGTTTTCCAACTGTTGTTCGGCTTTATAGCATTTACACGCAGTACACCCCAGAAAAATATCCATTCTCCATTAGCAAGAAAATGATGCATGGATGAGAATCACCATCTTTGGTCCTGCCTTTCACCTGGGTTATCCATTGTTGTAATTTTAAAATTTTACTTGTGTAAGCCTGATTTAACTAAATATTATTATAGCTCAAGATTTCTGCCTTGCATTTTAAATAGCATTGCTGTGATTTACTGGACATCGCTATGAATTCTTCATTGTAGTTAATTGTCATGGTGATGCTTAATCTTTTTGTGTGTGGTACTTCAATTATTTCCAATACTTTAACATAATTTATATTTAAATAGCCAGTAATAAGCCAAGCACCAGTAAAACTCTTGCCAAACCAAACAACATTTGGTCTTAAGCCAAAAATCTACTTGGGCTCAATAATTTACTGTAATGTTCATTTAAGTTCAGTATTCTTCCATCAACTTTCAATTGTGTTGTTTGGTTATTTTTAGTTTATTCCTTCAGGTGAAAAAGAGGTTTCATCAAATTCAACAGTAGCTGCAAAGACATAGAATTAACATCCCTTGAATTTCCAAGTGCTAAAAGGTGAAATAATATTTATACTTTGTGTTGCTGTCTGATTTTTCACATTAGCATATCTGTGGTTTTTATCAATTTTTCTATTGTGCTCATTTTGCAAACATTCTACGTTTAGTTTGTAAACAGAAGTAATTAGCTGACAACAAACATGATTGCGGTTAAACATGCATGAAATTATTTTCAAGATTGGGACCCAAATTAGTTAAGCCTAATTCAGGTCATTGTTAATAAAAATTTAAAATCCCACTATTTTTATGGATGTCTTTGAAATAAACTCACTTCTCTTTGATCTTCTTTGTTCTCTTCACCCTACTGCTTTTCCAGTGACAGTCAAAAGCCCAAGTCTGCATTTTTTAGATAGCAACACTGTAAAATTTATCTACAGCTTTCTAAACTGAAAAATAAAATTATTAAAATGGTGGCTCAGAACTTATTGCCCTCTCTTCCAGGCAGAACTTCTGCTGTTTTACAGCAGTAAAAAGCTTTTCCTTGGAGTAACATTATAAAAGCATCACAAAATTTTATTTCATCAAGTTGGCAGCTGCATATATGTCTTTAGACTGGTTAGGAAAGAAGATTGTTGGGAAAGTGGTAGCAATATATTTTTTCACTGTATATGACAATACTTCATTACAGCAAGACAATGCTCTTGTATTTGCACATATATCACACTTCTCTCAAATTTCTATCCCTCTTTTCAGACCATTATTTTGTGCACATGATTATATTTACATTGGGTGTTGCACAGCATTGCTCAGTTTATGTCTGCCTGGGTGTGTAAGTAAGCAAACAAGTGTATTCTTAAAAGTCATATTTACAGTAACAAGATGACTGAATTTATTCTTTCTGCTACCAACCACGGTTTGTGAGATTCAACACTTCTCTTCCTATTGACCACAAAGATAGGTGTGCTCCAAATCATGTCCATTCAAAAATAAATTAATTATAAGAAATTACAATGTAGTTATTATATTAAGTCTTCCTTTTTATAAGAAAGGAAAAAACATAGGCATGCCAGGGCTGAAAGAACCACACAGGCAATCATGTGCAGTACTCTACAGCCAGAAGTATCTATGCAATAGATAGTTCCTAAGAGAAGTCTACAAAATACTTATTCCACTCCCTTGTTCATCACTTTCCTGTAAGCTTTTAAAATTTTCTGATCTGTTTAGAACTGTCCTCTTCAAACGTAATTCAAAAAAATCCTACAGAAACTTCAGGAATGAGGAACACTAAGTCAAAGCAGATCTTGCCCTGGTTACCTTTGTAACACTGCCATGTCTCCTCTTATACCTCACATAGTTCAAACATAAAGAAACCATTTTTCATACATATTTCAGAGGAAATGTCCTCTCAGGAAGGAAGTCAGATGACCAGGTGGGTGAAGGGACTCTTCACACTTTTTTTCCTGGGCTACTCTAGCACCTGCACCCCTTTTTCCCTGCATCAGCTTTGACAGAGCACAGGTATCTTCCTTTATAGAAGAGACAGGGCTTACACAACAGTAGAAAGTCCATAAAAACACAGCTATTAAAAAGTATATGTTATTACTAAAGGCATTAGAGTGAATATAAAAGGAAAGGAGCACACGCGTAATTAAAAGGCTGCCCCTCATTTATGAGGTTTGAAAGCAAGAAAAAGCGCCTTCCTCAAAGCTAGGAAACGTTTTATGGAAGGTGATTGTGGAGAGAAGCACCACGTGCTCCTCGCTGAAAGCTGGTAGTGTTAACGGGGGGTAGATCCAGAGGCTGTGACAACCCTCCCCGGCCAAAGCAAACACTTGCAGGCTGAGGATTTCTGCCCTGGCCTGTGCACAGGTTGTGCTTCGGGCCTATTTTCCCCCAGAGTCAATCCCACTTCAAGCTCTTAGCGTATTTGAAAAACTACAGGCTTGTAATACATCACACATTGCTTTCACCACCCAATTTCCAACCAAGCTTGAAAATAAAAATAAATTTTCACGTAGCACCACATATGACTGGTACACTGGTATTTAAAATTGGAGCCTCTCATGTTTTTAAGCAGTTTTAAAAGCAGCAAACTTGCACAGGAAACTTTAAATATAGTACAGGTGTCACTGAAGAACCCTTTATGTTTATCCTTGTGCTTCAAATTCACACCAAGCAGTGCTCCATGGCAGCCACTTTTGTTTTGGTCCAATTTGGCAGGACTCTGGTGTTACTCAATCTAGTGTAAATTCTAGAGCTGGTCGGGGAGTGTTCTGCCAGCTGAGGAAAGCAAAACCAAACCCCTTTATTTTCAGTTAAAACCACAAAGCCTAAGAAATGTTTGGGAGGGGGGGAAAAAAAAGAAAGCCCCAATTTTAAAAAATCTTATACAGCTTGACATTTCAGCAGGGCCATGTTCTGCCCCACGCCAGGGTGTGAGGCTGTCGCATTTCCCCATGTGGAGACAAGCCCAGCTGGTTCCCGGTCACCACAGTGCTGCTCCATGGAAGTATGAGGTATGCAATGACTGCCTCTGGCAACTCCAAAGGAGAGACCTTCCCATTTAAAAGCCATCAAGCTGCATTCCCTAAGATCTGATCGGCAGGGAAGCCTGCAGAGGAGTTCAGCTGGAGATTCCTCCCTTAAACTGGTGTGAACACACCCCAACGGGGGCCTCGCCCTGCAAACAGGCAACATCTACCTGGCCACTGGAGTTCTCCTCCTGGATGATGGTGGGAGGCTCTGGAGCGGGGTCCAGAAAAGGCAAACACATGGGGGGCTTTGCCCTCGCTGTTCAAGCATAGCACCCCAACCTCTCCACCACCAGCCTCCATTGAAAGCTTAACACTCGCTTTTAAACACTTCCTTCTCCCCTAGCACACATAATTTCGAAAAGCACAAAGCCATTTGCGAAGGGTGGGGGTTTTTTTTGTTCATATTTCTCTTTTCATTGTTGCAATTTAACAGGAGGGTGGGCAGCAGGATTGCCTGCAGGTGGGAGGGGAGGAGGAGCAGCAAGCGCTTTGCCTTTTGCAAGCACTCCCTGATTTTGCCTACCCCTGGCTGGCACGTCAAGGCCAGTGATATATATGCAGCTGGACAGGTTTCTCCAGGGGCTGGGAGCTGCACGCAGCGTTCAGCAGCCTGTGAGAGGAAATCAATGAGAGCTCTCCCCGGCCCCGCCGCATTTCCCTCCATGGCCCCTGTACTTATGCAAAGAGGGCAGTCCTCTGTGCCATCACCCCCCGTGAAAGCCATTACAGCAGCGGAACAGTGGAAGGTGCCATCGATAACTAAAGCCACAGAAATAGCTTCCACAGCTCGGTGAAAGAAATACAGGCAAGCAAAATGCTACAGCTAAGCCCCATTTCATCACTGTTGGTGCAGAATGGTGCCTGGGCTCTTCTAGCATTAAACACTGGATGCGTTGATACATTTTCGTGTTGTTAAACTATCAGATATGCCTGCATGAAACACATAATACCCTTTCTAGTGGCAGAAACCCAGCGGTCATCAGGCAGGTTTCCCTGTCATGCTGTAGCCTTTAGATAGTGGACTCTGAAATGCCAAACCCCATCCCTCTTATTCTTTCCATCGCTATTTCCTGTAGGGTGGCTTTATCTGCTGGGACAGCATGGTATTTTTTCCTGAAGAAGCTAATATTGTTTACTCTGTCTTCTTTTGAAAACAGCTTCTTTTCCATTATACATTTTCTATTGCTATTAATCCCTTATTATAGACTTCACATGGCCAATAATAGTATTTTTCTATAACTATGTAATGCAGGTTTTCCAAATTCATTTAACCCTTTTCTATTTTTCAGTAAGTAGATTCTAGCACTGGTATGGCATTCTACATATGGATTGTAACACAGCTGGTGCAAAATGGCACCACACCAGCAAAAACTTGTTTAAATATATACTCCTGTTAGTTTTTCTTTTCCTGTTTGTAATTAGAAAGCAAGAAGAGTCAGGACCACCAAGGTTGGGATGATCTGATGAGACTAGAGCCAGCTGGCCAGCTGGCTATGGGGCAGTCACTGATGCAGGCACAGGACAAGCAGCAGGAACATCCCAGGTTCTTTTTTATGTGGGACATTCAAGTAAGACCCTTCTTTCCAGTAAGTTGACCTCTTGAAGTGCTCAACTAATTGAGAGGAATAGAACAAAGCATAAGGAAGAGACAGCTTGAGCTCCAGCCCCACTGCAGATGAGATGGCCAGGAAAGCAGCGGATGAAGCCCAGGAAAAATCCTCTCCCTTGCGTCAGTGGCCCTGGAAATCCAGAGGGGGAGCCAGGATGCTCACAAAGGCTGAGGTTTGGCAAGGCAGGCTGGGTGTTCAGCCTCATCAATGGATTGATTCTATATTCTCCAAAGAGATAATGCACATGCCTGCTGGAGGAAGAAAAACCACGCCCCAGTAACAGCCAGGCCCTGGCCAGTCCTGTATTTTATCTGCTGGACTTCTTTAGTTCAACCTAACCATGTCATTGTAGGCTTGCACATTTAAAAGCAGTCATCTGTTAATATGTAACACTTATAGTTCAACTATTTGTGAAGTCTGATTAAAAAAAAAAAGTAAAATATAAGCTTCTCTTAGTGCTCAAAAAAAAATGTCCAGCAAAAAGAGTAACCCAGCAATATCTAATGACCCAAGAGGATGAGGATAAAGAAGTTATCAGTAGGGAGATGAAAGCATTAAGCAGTGAAAACAAATTCTAAACTTACTTCATTATTGTGGACATACAGACGAAAGCCAGATGTTGGTACAATAAACACCACAATCTCTGGAATTAGGCGCAGAAACATTCAGTTTTATATTGAAATGCTAGTGTTTCACTTCACCATGCAGGTGTTTAACCTTCCAGGCTTCACCCTACTTTCGTCTTTGAAAGGACAGACTTGCTAAAACAGAAACCTTTTCTGCATGGACAACTTCAAAACATACTTGTTCAATGGTCCTGTTATGCAAAACTTTGGAAAACTCCTTTCCTTGCCAGCAGATGCTGGTAGCAGGCACAGGGATTTAAGCTCCCCACATGTTATCAGACCATTCCCAGGCACATCAAGGGACTGCTCCCAGCCACCCTGCACCAGTCCTCACTCACAACACCTCCCATTACAGTGCAGCAACGAAATCCAATGCATTTTGACTCACCGTGGGGTTATTTCAGAAAAACAAAATTTAAAATGTGTCTCAAACTCTTTATAGATCTGGTATCAAAGTCATTCACAGCCCATTATGACATGGCGTATTTTAATACCTGAATCAATCTATTTTATGCACGTCCAAAGACTTCATTCCCACTTCAGAGAGCTTTTAGCTTTTCTGGTACTCAGTCAGGCTCCTGCAAGCAGCTGCTGCCTCAAAGCCCCACGCTGGGCACTTCAGAGCTGAGGGAACACTGGGGGTTCCACTGCTGAGTGCTGAGGACAGGGGCAGCAGCCACCCCGGCCCTGCCTGCCACTGCCACGCTCCTGGCAGAGGAAACCAGCAGGTACTCTGAAAATATAAATAATCATTTTGATTCAACCCAAACGCTGCTCTGCGACATCACTGCCTTGAATAATATGTCCAAGTGTTCCACTTTGCTTCTCTCTTTTACATTATTTATCCTGTAAAGAGTGCTGCTGTGGGACGTGCAGACAGCTGCAGTCAAATACAAAGCACAATCAAATAACTGCATTTCTCAGGAGAAAGGCATCAGAGATGCAATTCTAACAAGATCTGGTCATTTTTTAAATTCTGGGTTTTTTCAGTCAAGATAATCTGGTACAATATTTAGGTGGAAAAATTAAATAAATTGGGGTTAGGATGAAAGGGCTCTTGTTTTCTTTACACACATTTCATTTAATGGTTTCACAATTTGCAATCGGAGACTAAATTTGGATTTTATATGGTTAGGGCCCCAAACTATGATGTATTGTCTGCACAGCAGAAAGATTTGAAGGCGATTCTGTTGCCTATGACTTTTTATTTAATGCAGCACAGCAGCAGGACCAAACAGAAGATATTTGCCCACTGGTAGTAAATGGCTGAACTTTAATATTGGTTTGTCTGGATGATCCTCTCTTTGCAAGCTCTCAGTGCAATCCACTGTGGGCAATTACACCTTTGGTATCTGGCAGAATGAGAAATATCTGTGTTGGAAATGAAAAGCAGCCAACAGGGAAGAAGAAAAAGATGTAGTGCTTACAAAACTATTAGAGGCATTTAAACAGCCATCTAACAAAAAAATGGGAAAATCTTTGTCAGCCAACAGTCACAGCAACTCCTTTCAAGCGTTCCTTTCAGTCCTTTACAATATCAAAAATTAGATGACACAGTACCACAAAAACGAAAATCTCACCAAAATAAATACTTGGGAAAGAAGCAAGTAGTTGCATTAAATGTGAGTGAACCAAGCAAGTTTTTTTATGGAACGCAGGAAGGTAAAGATTGCCTGTAAACATGAAAGCAACACAGATCAGCAGAAAGCAATGCCATGTTATCTATCATTTTATGGTTATGATAATCAACCTAGTGAGATGTCAATGAAAAGGGAAAAAGGGGGGGGAAAGGCAGAGCTCCATTGATGGAAGGAGCTGGGGGAGGTGCTCTGGGCAGTTTAGAAATGAAGATGTGGAGTTTTTTAATTTGGTCCCAACATTGGATTCGTGACACTTAATTTTAGCCATATATATGCTTGACATTTGTTCAGCGGTAATGATTGATGCTTCCTCTAGAATCAGCAATACGAGACAGGCACTTTCAGCTGGTGATTCACTGGATCCTAAAATAGGTTTATAAGACAGGAATCTCCAGGGATGATTCCATCCACATCCACTGACTAGGACTGAACTTAGCAGCTGAAGTTAAATGAAATAAATTCTGTTTGAATTTACCAGTAGCAGCACAGGAATATCTGCCAACCACAGAATAAGAAAAAAGCTGAGGTAAGGAGTTATAGTGAAAAAGCCATATTTTTGGGCATGCTTCATCTTTTAATATTCAGGATTTTTGGATTCATGCAACTAGACTCTATGTGGAAAAACCATGTGATTTCATTTTGTAAAATTGTCTATATATATAGTTTTCTTCCTCAAAATGTAAGTAGTTCCTGAGTGCATTATATAATGCACCACTAGTTCTTCCCAAATGTAGTTTTATCTGGCAAGTGTGTATTGTGTTCCTCTAATGGCAGTAGATCCCCACTTCCTTGGGAAGCCCTGAAAAAACCCCTCACATGCACTCACTCTTCCTAATGGAACATAATGCATAAATGTAAAGATGTCTGCTTAAGTCCACTAGTGCAACGTCTGACAAATTACAGTGGCAGAATTAACAGATCTAAAGAAATCACAAAAATACTAAAATGTATTACTAAAGTAATATCCAAGTACTTTAAATTCTTAATCACACCACTTATGTAAAAGGTCATAGGAAAGACAAAAAATAAGTAACACAATCAGATCACTCATAGTGCAGCATCTATTTTAAATTTCTCAAGCTACAGAATTATCAAGAAAGCCATAAAGCTTGTAGGAATGCATAACTTACTTTTATGCAACTAAAATGAAAATACTGAAATGTAACAATCTGTGTAATTTCAGGAAGTTGCTTCTCTACAGATGTCTTTACAAAATTCACACAGACATGCAAAGCACACAAAATTCTTCATTTTTCTTTCTTTATGTAACTTTAGATCAAATTTTTTTTGCTTTGTGCATTTTTTCTTAAAAAACAACAGCTTTACATACAGCAGTGTATCTTCTGAAATGTAAGAGGGCTGAAGGTTCAACAGATTAAGCAAAATAAAAGGAAGTATTAAAACAAAAGAAACAATCAACAACAATATTGTGAAGTGAGAGATTGTTCCAGCCAACACTAGCAATGGTAAACATCCACCATCAATAAAAGAACTCCTGGGACCTACTAGCACTGCACTAATGGAAAATTAATGGGCCTTGCACAAACCTCTCATCTGCAAGGATCTTCATTCCACAAACAAGACACATGAAAACTCAAAGTTCTCATTGTATAATCTGTGGCAGAGAAATCTTCATGGGTTTTTATTTTTAAATATACGTAAAATGTTTTACAGAATACACTGTAGGCATATATCTTCAAAATGCCATCAACCAATGCTGAAAATTCACCATCTTCAAAAAGAAACCCAGGTATATATAAGAAAAGAAAAACATTTTCCAATAAAAAGATTATAGGCCGTAAAATACATATATAAACTGGAAGCCAGGTTGCACCCTCCTGAGGAAATGCTGAATCCTGCAGTAGGGCAGTGTCCCTCCCCCTGAGCCCCCCAGGAGCACCCCCAGCCAGAGCAGCCTGGCATGGGGACCAAGTTAAACGTGCCCAGCAGCATTCTTCGAATGCAATGAGATGTGGCCAGATGGCTTGAAGGCATGTCTAGAATCCAGCAATTCTGCTGGAACCAGAAAATGCCCTCTTCTGAGTGGTACATAGTGATCTCAGCTGATCCGGAGAGAAGCAACGCTGCTGGAGTATAAAAAAAAGCCTTTCCCAGCAGTTATTACCCTGTAGTACCATGTATTTTTTTCCACACTTTGGAAAATACTCCCTATTCAGGGAAGCAGTATGGCAGCTGCTATTAAAATTTGACCCCTGTGATATTAAGATAATAGTTTTTGACATAGCCATACTAAATGTCATTCCTCATTCTTCCATGTCACTACCAGTAAATCAATACCAGAAACTAATTCATTGCTGGCAGAAAAGTCCTCCTGTCTTTTGACTGACATAAATTAACGAGCTAAATAACATGAAATTATCTGAAGTCAACTGCTATTTGCATTAGTCCTACAGAGGTCACAAAGCAGACGGAATGCATACCTGGCAAAGTCCCATACCAATGGCAAAGTTTCGTTTACATGTAAAATATAAAGCGGGCTATTTTTATTACCAGGAGTTCTACATTCCTCCCCTGCTTCAACAGGCTGGTTCTGCTCTGGCCTCACCAGGGCTAAGCTGACACTGCTGCAGTCAACAGCATGACGTGTGAGGAAAAAAAAACCATAAAATGGATAGCTAAGGGCTAAAGCTTGGGGGGAAAAAACAACAACAAGGAAAACAAACAAACCAACCAGAAAACCCCAAGAATGTTGCAAAGGATTGGCAGTATTCAGCAGAATTAGAGCTGCAACTCCCACTTGCAGCTTGGCTGTCCATAAATAGCAGAGCAGCCACACCAGGCAGCCACTGGAGGCTTTCTCACAGTCACTATACACTGCCCAAACTGCAAAAAATCGAACCCTTTCCCCACAGCTTTGCTGACCACCGAGGACTTTCCAGCCAATTGTCAAGTACAATCCTTCCCAGTGGGATAATAAACGCTATAAACCCCCCGCCCCGCCTCGCCAGAGCCTTAAACGTCCATTTTTATATAAATTAAAGGAGCTGGTTTGCATCAGGTGACTGCCTGATTTGTTTGAAGGAGTGTATGACAGTCTCGAGGCTACGAAAGGAGCCTTCACGCCCACTGCCTGTCCCTAATTAAGGCAAAATAAGTGCTCCTGTCAAGCACGCCCCAGCCACACAAAGAACTCCCGTGTGACGTAGGAGACAGCATGCACAGATGAAAGGGAAATTTAAAAGGCAGTACAGTCCTGGTTTTCTTACTAGCACCATCAAAAAGGAAGGAAGAAAGAGTGTTAAAGAGCAGTGGCATTTAGAGGCAGAGATCCTCAAAACAATATTTTTCTAATGAAAGACCTGCAGGTCCAAAAACTCCTTGGTTCCTTGCATATATTTTGGTTTAGTACATGACATTACATTACCCCATCTTTTTTTTTTTCCCCTATATAAGTTAAAAACAGCTGATAGAAAATTCAACAATTTTCTTTTTAAAAGAGTATTTAAAAAACCCACTAAACCTAAAATTGAAGGATTCTGGCATACTAATGCATTTTAAAACAGAAATGTTGCAACCAGAAATGGAACTCATGCTTTAACGTTAGCATGGAAGCATTCCCACCTAAAATAAAAGAAGCTACCACCTTGATGCAGCAAGCACTTGCTTCTGCATTATCAAAGTACCATTTTGTCTAGGCACAAATTCTTTTTATCATGAAGAACAGCTTGTTGTATCTACCTACATCAGGTGATCAAACCTGGATGTCCTTGGTGATCACATAGCCTGTGTTAAAATATATATAATTATGGTTAGATATACAAAAACACCCCAGAAGTCAATACAGAGAAAAGATTTGCATACTTTCACACATTAAAACATTTTCTGTAGCTGTTCATTGACAATTTATTTCCATGTGTTTGCTGTTGCCCTTGCAAGAGCTCACCCTGAGGAGCACCAGCATTTGAGTAAACAGTTTCCCAGCTTCCTTCAAAAGTTATAGGTTGCATGCCTGGGCTTGGTTTTTGCTTAAAATAAGTCAGTTGTGAGCTGTTAAAAGAGAACTGGGAAGTTAAAGGGGTTTTTCTCCAATTGAGGGCCAGATAACTCCATATATATAAATCTAGAGGCTCCTCAAAAGGATTGTGTCTGCAGCAAAAGGGGTGAAGGATTGGCACTACACACAAACCTACAGAAATTATGCAGTCCTTCAGCGCCTTTATATGAGCTGGAGAAAAAGTAGAAAAGGGAAAAAAAACAAAAGCAGTCCTGATTCTGTGCCAGGAAAGGCAGAAGCAGGAGAGAGGGGACCCCGAGATGCCACCCAGCACCCTGCAGTGATGGAAGGGAAGCTGAGGGAGAAGAAGCTGCCATCCGGGGTGAACTTGAAGGATTGAAACAATCATTCCATCTTATATGTTCAAGTTGGAAAGCATCAGATCTCACTCCTAATGCTAGTCCCACGGACCATCACCTCCAAAACCCTCCCCAGACAACTCTCTATCCAGAGCAACGTTTTTCCTGTGGTGCAAATTAAAAACTGAGCCTGAAGCACGGCTTGCAAGCTCTAAATACTGGAAACTATATTGGTTGTGGCTTTCTTAGCAGCAAAACCATCCTGCAGATATTCAAAGGGGTAACCATGTGCGTGTAAAGCAAACCTTAAAAAAGATATAGTTAATTTTAGCTCAGGAGAGTCAACTTCCAACCCCAAGCAATCACACAGTGCTCCACAGCCCTTTCCCTTATGGTTTTCACATTTTTTTCCCAGTTCCCTCTGCATGAAAGTAGCCTTAATCCCCCATGCTTCCTGAATGCCCCATTAAATACAAGTTATTCTACAAGCTTTACACATCACATAGTTTAAAATGTCATTAAACTCAAGGGAGTTTACTGCAGGGTGCTCAGACCTGGGTTTTCAGTGGTGATGTTGAGTAGGTAGTGCTAAGCAGGGCTGTGTATTAATAAATTTGTTCAGCAAGTGCTCAGTTTCAGATCCAAGTAGAAGACACATCATTGATTACTCCAAATGAAATCACTGACGGAACTTAAAAATATCTGCAAGATTTCTCCAACAGAAAGCAAAATATAGACCGTTATTTGCCCTTCACGCTAAATAAATAATCTACACAATTAAATGCTTGCAATTAACAGCCATTTATTATTTTTGCAGCGTATTTCCGTAATTGCTAATGTAGTATAAAAAGCATGAAAACTGTCTGGGGGTTCATTTGAGAGATACATATTAAAATTTTACATTGCCTTACAACAAGTACCACCAAAATGGAACAATGTCTACAGGAAAAAAAACCTACAGACATTTAATTATTGAGCAAGGTTTTAATCAAACCTTTCTATTTTCCTTCATGGTAACAAAAGAGATGTTTCGGCACTGGGCCAGAAAGTAACTGTAAATTTGCATGTTCTTTGCTTCCGAAGAAAAGAGGTTAAAAATTCATCTTTAGCTCAATGTAGTAATTATTTAAAATCTCTGACATGAACTGTTGAAAAGTTAAATGTATTTAAAATTTAAATATGAAATGGAAAAAATGGGATAACAATGAAAAAGGACCACTTCTCCACAGGCTCTTTATGGATTAGTATTTTTCATAACATTAGGTAAAGAGAGTCCTGAAATATGGTACGATTTTCAAACCCCCACAGCTCATCTCTCTGGGTCCTGCAGCCAGCCCAGCCCAGTGCAGAAGGGCAAATTCTGCGCCCCATGGACTTCCAGTCAAGGAGTTTGCAAGTGAAATGTAAAAACTTCTGCATTTCTTCAGTTGTGGTGCATTTTAACTCCTTGGCATGGTTGGAGAAACTTCTCCCTTAACAGGAATGGTCTAAACACTCTTCCCTAATTATCAATATACTGAAATGCATGACCTTGTAAGTGATCCACTGACATTTAGTCACACATACAGATTCAGCCACATCTGGCCTGCAATATTATATTCTTCCATCTGCAGCCTTTGCTTAAAAATGTATGAACTAAGCCAACTGCAAAGTTCTCTATTCTGAAAATATTGTCAGTAGTTCAGATTTCCCCCATCCCACAAACACAGACAATGGTCCTAACTGGTATAGAGCATAGAAATAAAGTTCAAAAAACTTTCTTGAGAGAGAAACTTGCCTAAAGAATTTGCAATGTTTTCTATGCTTTTTAAAGTATACAGATTTTGTCTAAGTACCATTGCATTTTCCCATTCTTTCATAACCAAGATAACATCATTAATCTTAGGGGGCTTTATTTTTTTTTTTTTTTTTTTAGAAGAAAAGTGGATCTTTTTCTAAGTAGGGAAACAAGGTAGAAAATTTTAAGAAAACTGAAAGGAAAAATTTGTCTAGCATCATCATAACTTGAGTTTACACAGATTTTTACAGTCATTGTGTACCCACTGATTAGAGAGATTTTAAATCATTCAAGTAAAAATTACACTACTACAAATGCAACACATATCAAGAACACACCACTTGGCCAATGACTTTGAAAACAAAGCTCTAAGTTGTAACCTAAGTTCTGAAAGAAAAGAAAGTCAGCCAAAGTCACATTACAGCAATTACCTTTAATACACTCCCATCTCCCAGAAACCTTCAGCAGTTACACCTTGTGCATTCAAGTGAGTTATCTCCACGCTCACAACTAATTTACAGAAGTGACTGAGGCTCTCTTGGGTGGGAAGAGACTCATTCTCATAGATAATTTTGTTCCACTACTGCACATTAACAGGTTTGGTACATTTAAATGTAGGAAAAACCTCTACTCTTTAGGAAAGACAACCCACGTGAGTCAGTTTCTCAGCTGGACATGTACAGTAAATTAAGTGAGCAGATCATCATGGTGAGCAACCTCTGCGGGCGGTACACGTCCCTCCACCCCAGGAGACACCTGCCCTCCTCCAGAGCAGCTTTCCACTCCCAGTCTCAACTCTCTTCCTCATTTCTGTATCAAACCACCATCGTTTGGTTGCTCCCCTGACCTACTTACTCAATAGTGCATCTTTTTCTTCAGGAAGCAACTTAACACTACTGATACGAAGCTAAAAGCAAGACAAAGCTCTAAATAGAGTGCAGCTGAAAAAAAAAAACATACTTGGAATTGGAAACAAGACAGATTTTCAAAGTTTTCTAATGTATCTGCAAAATGGGGTGCGCTCACATTCCACGAACAGGAAACTGGCTGCATTTTAAACCAACAATACTGGGAAAATAGTAAGAGCTGAAGAAGCAGAAGACCAAGTGAAAAGAGTTAAATCTGCAGTGCTTTAGAAAAGCATACATGAACTGCAAGAGAGGCACCCTGACAGAGGCCATAATGCTCCAGGACAGTATTCCTGCTCCACCACTGGCACCAGCAGAGGAAGATGCTTAAGCTCATGCTTAAGCCCTCAGCTGACCCTGGTAGCTGCAGTTATCAATTTGACAGCCTGCCACTCCAATTCAGCTGACAACAGCCAAGCACAAGCACAATATTCACATGCTTAAAATTAGTCCTGCTCAAGTGCTTCAAGGTATTGGTTCCATCTCCCATCTCATTGTTTCATTAAACCATCACGTTACTCAGGTCATTGGTATTTTTGAGCACCAAGGAAGGTTTAAATGACTGTCATAACTTGCTCCTCTCTTCCTACAAATATAGCATGAAGATGCTTTAAAATGACAAAAAGTTATGAACTATTTTGATGCATTTACCAGTTCTCACTATTTCAGCTAATTGCTGTCAACTGAGTCGGAGTGTATCTGCCAGCCAAAATGATAGCAGATATCAAGGCCCCACGGAAAATGTTCCTGCACTGCACACTGCTATGGATGGTATGTATGTGTGGCACTGTGACACCTCACGTGGTTAGATAGGATAAGTCAGTGTATTTAAAGGAGTTAGAAGCTAATAAATGCGCCAAACATCACATGGTAGTCATTTTCTTTGGCTGGCTTAGCTGTGGTGAAGCCATCTTGCCTAAAAAACATCTCAGTTTAAAGTTCTGCTTTTCACCTTGGCATGGCCTAAACTTCTGTAGTTCGTGTTCGTTCCTGTGTAAATTTATTCCTGCAAGTTCAAAAGACACGGATGCCTGTTGGTGGGGGAGATAAGGATGGTCTAAATCAGAGCTCATGATTGCTGCTCTAGCACTGGATCAGGAATGAAATGCCATCAATCACAAAACCCGCATGCTTCCAGCTTAACCTCCTGTAGGATCCAGTCCTTTCCTTCCTGAGCAGGCAACAAATCAAAAATCACAGGGTCTTCACTTCCCTGATTAAAACATATTTCATCAAAACACGCTGAAACTAAACACTGGGATTTAAAGGTGATATCAACAGTTCATTGCAATTGGAATGGGGGTGAAATTGGATCAGAGCACACTGGGGAGCTGGTTGTGTAATGGCTGTGTGCTATTAGGTTGTGCATAGCTATATGCAGGTCATTTTGTGCTTTCTAAATCCCACAAAAGTTTTTTTTTGTTGGTTGGGGTGTTTTTTTCCTAACTCGGAGCATATAAATGGAAGTTTACAATAGGATTTAGAAATTTACGAGCAAATAGCATAGTCAGGTGTGTACTCACTTTATAAGAAACTGGTTTTGGCTTTGTTACTGCATATTTTCATTTCATAAATTTTACTGATTTTTTTTTCAATGAAACAGCCCATTGAAGCAAAAGAATTCTACTTAGAATTGTTTATTCAAATTTTATTTTGCTGTCGTACTTTCACACACTATACTAGCAAAATACAATCACACCTTCTCCCAGCATTACTTAAGTTTCTAAGGCAGTTCTTCAGATTGTGGAAATTTTTTTTTGATTGCTTTTTGCCCAGAATAAATATTAAAGCTGCTTAAGAGCACAGAATTGCAAAACACTTGGTACACTCCTACCAAGATCTTTTGAAGATGAAGATGCACTGGCTGAGTCTGCTGCCCTGAGCTGGCCGAGTGTCAGGCAACTCCACCTGAGTGCAGGGTAGCCACATCACTGCTGTGTGACACAGAACACCCCCAGCTGCCCGGCAGGCAGGGTGGCCAGCCAGCAGAGCCCCCACATACCCCCTAAAGCAGTTCTCCTCTAAAATCGATTACTAATAGTTAGTGCCCTGCAAAGGCATTCCTTAGCTTACACCTCTCACTCAGAAATTAAAACCAGATTTCTTCTCTTCCACTGCTAAGCAACGTTTTAGGGAAAAAAATAACCAAAAACAAACCAACAAAAAAAAAAAATCCCCACAACCCAACAATGAAACCATATGGGGAGCAGAAAAACTGACCACAAACATTTCTTCTTAGTTCAGGATGATCTGAAAGATCAATGGGACATAAATTATTTGTGAGCCAAGCTATTTCTGTAAATTCTACTGAATGTTACATCAAAGGCAAAGCAAAAAGCCCATAACAAGCAGTTCAAAATAATTTCCCCTAACCTCCTTCAGTCACTGAATTCTCAGGTGTTTCTTCTAATGGAAATAAAAATATTTCTATTTGCGTCATTTCCAAACTGATGTTCATGACTTAAACTCATCACTCCTTACGTATTCAAGGTGACTCCAAAGTGTTATGATATTTTCTGTGTATGCTGCAACACGCAGGCACAGTGTGGAGTATTAAAACTGCTCTGTATGCTTTCCTTTATTACATTTTTACTTCATTTTTGCTTTAAAAGTAATGGATGTTGGTCACAGATATAACCACAGCTACATAACTGTGCAACACAAGTCCAAGGAGCAGCTTTCAAAATGCAAAATGAAGGGTCAGCCACTAGGCTGAAGTTCACAAGACAACACTAATGTTATGGAAAACAATGAAAATGGATGGAAAAAACATTTTTCTGTTTACAACAGATTTGACATGACAGAAGTAAACATTCCTGACCCTTCCTCATGCAAGTCCTTTGCCTGCCCAGAATCTCAGTGTTAGAGGCATTTCCAAAGATTAATGGAAAATTAATCCCTCCACGGGTTCCATGACACCTAGTCCAGGGTTCTCAACTTTAAATAAGGATGTGCCCAGCATCTCTGCTCTGGCAGAGCAAATTACACGTCAAGTATTATAATGTTCCCCCTACAACCCTTCTTTTCCTAAAACAACTTTAAAAATGACTGGATACTAATAATTTGAATGAAAAGCAAGCCAGTTACCCTGGGGAAAGTACCACAGACAACACAGCTTTATACAGTAAAATATGTTCTCTTTATGTATAAGTGCTCAACTCACTAATGCTAAAAATAAGAATTTTGCTGTTTGTCTACTTCACACACAGTAACATTGCCTTAAGATAACATGTGTCTCTTATTTTTAATGATCAGTAAGGACTCAGATAAAGTTATGTTTGATTTCTTCACTTGTGGTTGAAAGGAAGAGCATATTTGTTTTTAACTAGATTATTGGCCTTTGTCAAAACTTGTTAAACTAATTCTGAATCCTTTCCTATTTCTGAATGCCTCAAGGCCTTCTGTAATTAGAGTGCTGCTAGAGCGCCAAGGGGCAAAAGGAAAATTGCTGGTTTGGAGCACCTTGGACAGCCAAGGTCACTTTGGTGGCAGTGTACAGAAAATCCATCATCTTGCTATCTATGCTTCAAGGAGATAATACTTTCCTAAATGTCTGAAAACGTGCAAACCTTGACCAGCTTAGAAAAGATACAGTTAATTAGTCCTGTTGTGCTACAAGTTGTTATTTTCAACAGTAGGTGGACCTGGATGTCCACTCTGTGTCCCGATGTCCTGTGGTACCTGTTCCTGCTTCTCCAATAAACAGTGTATTACAATTCTGGCTGTTGCCATCTGGCAAAACTGTTTGAGTCCAAATTTCACAAATCCCCGTTGTTCTTAATTATTTGAGGCATATTCTGTAAGCATACAAATTATCATGCCAAAAAATTTAATTTACTATATCTAAATTAGATTCCTTTCACAGAAAAACCATGAAAGTCACTGCACAATTCAGCTCCTCAACACGTATCAGTAAGCATGTCATAAGTTACGATTAGCTGATTATAGTTATTTTCCTTTTAACTTGTTTTAAAAATTCACAGGAACAGAAAAGTTCATCTAAGCTTTATCCCTTACCACTCAAGAGCTATCTCCAGCACACTCACCAGCCCAAAAGTCAGCCCAGCGCTTATATTTAAGTTTATAGTTGTATGTTTCTATTTACACTATATTTAGTACTAAATTAACACCAGCATTACACAATAAACACCATTTGTACATGTGGACATTCTTGCTTTGGGGAAATGTGACTTCTCGTGATGTCTGCACCCATTTAAGTGTGCACGATCACCTAGGTATCATTTTCAATTTCAATAAAAGCATGTACATGAGGATTAGACTGCTATGAACACTGCAGTGCAGATCTAAATAACTCAGTCTGCCAAACTACTGTTACTATGGAAACAAAACTAATGTACTGTGACCACAGCTCTGACTGCATTACTTAAGACCATCTGGTTAAAACAAATATTTTCGTGGCACAGTATTTGTTCTTAATTGCGTACTGATCCTTTTTCTTTTCTTTTTAATATGCACAAATATATTACCCCTTTTTTTGTATTACTATACTCTGTTCAGGTTTTCACAACACTGCACGTGATATTAGTTATATTTAACATGCTTATGAATAAATCCACATCTCTAAGTTAAGCAAGATTGGATGCAGGCTACCAGTCTGAAGTTCCCTGCTCTCTTGCACCATGTCTTAGAAGAGGTATTTTTTCATATTCCTGCATCACAGCACCATTGAAGAAACACTTTACACCATCTGTTCTGGGAATGCAATGGTGCTGAAAAGGAAAGCTGAGCAGTGAGCTCCCATCTACCCCATCCCAGCTCTTGGCTGCACTGAGGGTGCAAAGCACCTCCCAAGGCCATTGGCAGCTCCTCCAGCAGCTCCTTGCTAGAAAGCGGCAGAGAGCTTCCAAAGTGGTTTATTTTACTTTGATGCATTTTTCAGAGTAATAACTCATTGCCTGTCTCCAGCGTGGAGAAATTTAATATTCTGAATTGAGATGTGTCACTGCTGTTCAGATAAGGAATCAAATGCTTTCACAGCAAAATTCAGATTGACCATCAGCAATACCAACACAGAAAGGTGAGGGCCACTTTTCCTATCTGTTTCTAAAACTGGAAAGATTATTTTTTTCCAGGGTAAAATTAAACTAACTAACTAGGAAACAAGCAGATCAATTTTTCATTTCAGTGTTTCTACAGAATGGCAATATTTAATTCCTAATTAAGAGGGAAAATATATATATATATATAAAAATGGTGGGGGTTTTCTGGAGTTTTTTGATGGTGGGTTGATCCTGGCTTGATGTCAGGTGCCCACCAAAGCCTCTTTTACCATTCCCCTCCTCAGATAATACAAAGAAATGCCCAAGCGTCAAGATAGGGACCGGGAGAGATCACTCACCAGTTACCCACAAAAAGCAAAACAGACTCGTCTTGGATAGATTAGTTCAATTTATAACCAACCAAGTTAGAGCAGTGTAATGAGAGATCAAACCAAACTTTAAAACACTTTCCCTACATCCCTCCCTTTTTCCCAGGCCTAATTTCACTCCTGAATTCTCCCTGTCCTCCCCTGCAACGGTGCAGGGGAGCAAGGAATGAAGGTTGAGGCCAGTGTGTCCACAAAAAAAAGTAAGACAATGCCTGTCTATTTTCGCAAGCTTCACAGAGAAACCATGTATCGCAAGGACAGACTTCCAGGCTGCAGTCTTGAACCGCATTATAAATTTGAGAACATATGACTTGAAAAAAACAAACCTAGCTGATTTTCCAATGATGAAAGGAACTAAATGTTGTCCCTTATGACAACTAGGCTTTTATGGCTGTGCCAGCCCCAGGCCAGGATTCCGTCTCCTGGCCTCAGCTCAAGCGTTCCTTAAAGATATGACTTGGAGAGGCAGATCTGTGGTGGCATGGATTATCCACGCTGCTGAGGTGTGAAAAGTGGAGGAGTTAACACTGGTGAAGTGACCTGCAATCTTCTTTAGGCAGTTGTGTTGCACAAAGCCGGTGAGACCTGCAGCCAGGAGGGCAGGGAGGGGGCTCCGCCTGGGAAAGGCAGCAAAGACACCACTTCCCTTCGGTCAGCAGGAACTGGTGCTCCATCAATGCAGCTGGAGGCACTTTTGGCAAGAGCTGTGATAAATGCACAGCAGCTTTCTGGAATTGGGGATGATACCATAAAGAAAACCCAGAGCAATTAATCTACCGCTTTATTTGCTTACATGTCCATCTGCACATTTTATATGGACATGCTATCATGGTATGGGGAATTTGTAGGTCTCAAATTATACAAGGTGTTGTATTCTGATCTTGGAAACTATGGCAGAAAGTTGAGAATTCAGCTAGAGCCTCCACCTTTTTATGAAATATACATCTAAGGAAAATATTCATGTCCTAAATTATGTGCTTCTGAATGCCACCACTGGAGACAGAAGAAGGAAATAGTTCTCAATACAGAGCTCCTTCAGATTACCCAGGGCAATGCTTTTTGGAACAACTTTTGCTCAATCCTGCCAATACTTCACTTTTTTTTTTTCTAATTGAGAAAATGATGGGAAGAAGAATTTTTTTAGAGATCATGAACATCAAGGAAGTACAGTCTTGCTAGTTCATAATTACAGCCTTGTATCAGATTGCCAACCACGTATCAGTCAAGCATTTCTTATCATTAAGAAATGGGTAATTATAGCAGGAGATGAACAAAATCAGCCAATCTCTCTAACAAAAAAATCTATGTCTCCATTTATCAGATGGGTATAGGAAACTGAGCATCAAATTTTGGCTAAAGGCTCCAAGAAAACATGCCAGGAGCTAAAAGCAATACAATTAAGAGGTGATTACAGATGAGCTTTACCTACAGCAGGGCACACAAAGCACCACACCTCCCTGTGCCACACACAGATCACCCTTCTGCCAGGAGCTCCTCGTGTGGCTGCTAGGAAAGTATCCTCACAGGGAACACTTCCAACGGGATCTCCTGGTGATGTGGGAGCCACCAGCCTCCCTTCTACAGCCAAGAGCTACACAAACATCCAACCATGTGTGCAGAGAGCTGGCTCTGACCTCAGGGCTGCCCTTGCCTCTCCTCCAGTGGTGAGCATCAAAAAAACATTAAAATAATGTCCTCCAAATCTGACAATTGATGCTGGAGTTGCTGCCATCTGATGGCTTGGTAAAGAGACAAGGAAATAGGAAAGAGGGGCTACTTTTACTCCAAGACTGTTAAAAGCTGAATTATTTTCAGCTGACAGAACAAAAAAAGCAAAAGAAGTTCTGCGCTACAGGTGATCTGAGGGTAGATAACTAAGAGAGCAGGATAGGGAAATCTCCAGCAGTTTTTATCATCTTTGCACATAAATAAGCAGAATACTTAACAAAAGAAATCCTGTTACACTTGACTATGTTTCCATTAATGACTGACATAGTTTATGCCTAGACGGTGACTTAATTACATGTCATGTCCTAGTATGAGTTTCACAAGATTCAAAATAAGGTGTGTTACTTTGAGACAGCATCCACAAGTCCAGCATGGCAGAGAAAGGGAAAAATCAGGCCCTGCTACCCAGGGCAGAGCCACAATACAACAGGGTCACCCACCTTCAGACTAGATTTATGGATTATCTAATTAATTATCTTTGGACTTAAAAGAATATCCTACAGATTCCTCAAGTCCATTGAAAATATGTCTGTTTTTAGCATATGAACATGAATGTGACTGTATTTCTAGTCCAGTTTGGCAAGCATCCCAGTACTGCTGTGACGACAAAATCAGATCAGCTCTGATTCCTCCTGACATTCTGCTCTGATGTGACAAGCATAAATATGAGAAGGTCCCATATTTCATTCACAGTTGCAGGTGGGCTCCCCACTTGTGAGGACAATGAAGATAAGAAATTCTGTGGGCAGAGCACGAGGAAAGTGCAAGGCTCACCTGGCCTGCTCAGCTCTCCAGTCTGTGCCATGAAGGGTGCCTGCACAGCAAGACGGACCCCAGCTCTGCCCATTCCCCCGCCCTCCAGCTGCCCCTCCAGCAGGGAGCTCCAGCTCCCCTGGAGACAACAGAGACAACCCGTCCCAGCTTTGCCATCAGCTCTACTACCTCTGGCCCTTGGACTTTCCACGTGTCCTCCTCTGTCTAAATCTCAATCCGAATTCCTCGTTCTTAAGAGAAAGTATTTACAAAACAAATCTTGATTTCAACTTATCTTCAGAGTCCACACCTTGAGTCACCCCATGAAGGTGTGAACATATGCTTATGTGGATGAACACACAGCATGAATTTTGCATCACTGCCCTCTCTTTGCCTCCTCTCTGCTGCTTCTCATCACCTCACTTTAGACTGTGAACCCTTCAGTCTACATAGCATGCCTTGTCACATCTGGAAAAAAACTTATTTCTAGCCCACTTTCCATTTTCACCTACCTTTCTTGCTCGTTGCATACTCTTCGTATACACGTCGCTACCAACAGTCTGATTAACTCCATTTCTGGCAAATTGTTTTTGCAAGGGAGAAGAAGAAACACTACAGTGAAAGTAAAGGAGTATCTTTCTTCACTAAAGAAGTACCTTATAAGATTAACATTATTGGATTTGGACTGAAGGATTTCAGACAGCACCGTGTCACAGTTGCTTCCTTTGCAACACTCAACACATTTTAACTGAATAGCCAGAACCTTGGCCTCTGCCTGGACTCAAACTCAACTTGTTCCTCTCCATCACTGATCAAGAACTCGCCTAAAGCATCCCTCCAGTTTCACTGGGCCAATACACGGCAGTAAGGGTTTTTAGTAGGATTACTATGGTGGTCCTGGAGTAAAACGAGAATAGATTCGCACATGAAAAGAATAGATTCACACATGAATTGCATATAAAGAGAATTCAGAACCCTTAAGTAGTAATTCTATAAGGAGTAAAACTTCCTAACCAAAAAAGACATGAGATTTAGAAACTACATACATACATATGAATGTTTTGTTCCCCTATTTTCACTTTTTTTATATATATGCAAATATCCGCAGATTCCTAACTTTGAAAATCAGACACAACCTCACAGGCCAGTATATGGAAATTTTCCTTTTTTCATAGTAAAATGGGACCATGTAATTTTTAGTAACTTATCTGTAAGAAAATGCAGTAAGTACAAAAAGTGCCTGCTTAAGCAAAAAATTTTGGATACCCTAATTCAGAAGTCTACACTTGGACCACCCATTATTTAATAACATGCCTTTGGCAAGCTCTGTTGATTCTAGCTAAGAATAGTTTCTTTAAAATAGAAAAGGATTAACAAAAAGTTAAATCTTTAGTGCTTGACACATGAAGATCACCAGGGAAACTGTACTTATTTGACTCGAGGAGAACAGTGCTTAGATTTAAGGACAAAGCATGCATGGGATTCTTCATGAGGTTTGTTTTGTTCACATTGAAATGGATCTAAACCCAGATCAACTTCTAAAATATATTTTTCAACTGCTTAATATACTTGTGCCCCACAATACATATAGAGATGGCCCAATTGTCTAGGTACTAATGAAAATTATTTATGACAGTCCTCCCAAACACAGATTCTTTCACCCTAAATCATGCACTCGAGGTACCACTTGTGTACTCCTATGGGGAAAGTCCACCTCAGCCACCTGGACAAGTGCTCCAGCTCTACCTGAGGGAAAAGCAGCCACATCAGTCTAATTTACAGCCTGTTCTACGTTTGCCTACATTCCTCTACACTCAGAGATGTTGTCTTTTAAAAAATACACTTTTATTCCCTCATTCTTTCCTTCTCTTTCAAGCAAAACACTTTCCAAATGGAACATGAAACTAAAAGCTCTTCATGCCTATTGAGCTTTAATTTTCCTGTAAATTATTTGCTGTTAAGTTGACAATCTAGATGTATGTTTTAAACAAATTTCATTATTTCAACATTTGATGCTTACGTTTTACATGCTGCATTTTATATTAAAAAAAGAAAAAAAAAAGGAAAAAAAAGAAAAAGTATCAGATGTCTCTTCTTGAACTTTTCAGTTAAATCCCTACATGAAACACCCAGGGAGTTGCTTGAGGCATGAAACACAATTAGAGTAAATGCAGGCATGTCCAAGTGTCCTGAGGCATCTATTTCTGACTGTTAACATTCCATAGACTTTCTTGCTCTATTATAAACTTGAGCTCTGCCACAGAGCTCCCAGCTACCACAGTAGAGCAAAAACTATTTGATATCATTAACTGCAACTGCATTTTCATTTTGCTAGAACTGACTGGAATGGCTGTAGGAAGCTGATCTGCAGTCCAACATGACTCCATCAGTTTTCATGATATCTTAAATTGGGTTTTGAGACTATTAGGAAGAAATGTAAAAATACCTGCCCTCGGACTATCTCCATGGTTCATATATCATTCTACCACCCTTTCACCCAGACATTAACAGAATAATCTGTATTTAAAAATACACTCCCAGTTCCTAACATGAGGAGTACAACCCAATGGCAGAAGTAACAAAGAGAAAAATGGAAACAAAGTGGAGGAGGAGAGTCAAGGTGATCAGAAAAATAAAATGAAAAGGGATAACTGAAAGCAAACATTTGCTTTACTTTTTCTTAAATTCTCTTTGGCCAAAATTTCTTGTTCAGTACTTGTAATTCATATATGCTGCACAAAATAGTCATATTATCATCACCCTAGCACGAAATGTTAAATGGGCTGACGTAGGTGTTGGTCTCAAAGCTCTTTCCCCTGAGTGTTAGGCAATCACATCTCCTTTCAGACACTGTCCTGCCCATTCATTTTGGCAAAGGGGATTAGTGCTGAGCCTCAGCCCTGAGAACAGCTGCTAAAAGGTAGAGAAATGGCAACAGGAGCCCTGTCCTTGTATTTAATAGGAGAGACACATAAACTCAGAGGAATTAGTGACACATCAGGTCTGCTGATTAAATGACTGCCAAAATAATCTATTTGCTAGAGAACATGTAAACCAGAATTCACCCAAGAACAGGGGCAACAAACTGGGAAGGTTTGTGTCCACATATCTGAGCTGCAGATATGATAAAGACCCTAGACCAGACAGGATCTATCACCATCAAGCATGTAACATGACTACAAAAAGAACTATTTCCCTAGGGTTATCTTTCTCATGAACTTTTCCTTACTGTTTGGATGAGATTTTGGTGTAGGAGAAAGGCAGAGGACTGAGAGTCCTGTATTTAAGACATGGACTTTTTTTTTTAAGTAACATGGACAAACTGGTGAGACAGGCACTAGAAAAATGGCCATTTTGGGTGGAAAATAGACTGTATCCTTGACTCAAAGGATGGTGGCCAGTGGTAAAGTCCAACTAGTCGCCAGTTTCTAGCAGTGTCTGAGGGACTGACAGCAGGGTCAACACTGCTGGATGTCTTCATGAATTACCTGAACAGTGGATCAGAGTATGCCCTCAGCAGGGTTGTGGCCAAGTAGATGGTCAGTGCTGGAGGAATGGTCTGTCAGGAGCCTCCTGAAGTCCAGAATGACCAGTATGAAGTCCTGCCTCCTGTACAGAATAACCCTATAGAAATATCTGGAGTGGGGATTGACTGGCAAGGAAGCCGCTTTGCCAAAAAGCCTCTGAGGGTTCTGGTGAACCAAAGTGGGAAACAGAAGTCAGCTGCATGTCCCTGTGGCAGGGAGGGATGGCTGCACGCAGCTGTATTACCAAGTGTAGACAGCAGGCTTATGGAAA
This sequence comes from Donacobius atricapilla, assembly GCA_013397315.1. Lineage (NCBI taxonomy): Eukaryota > Metazoa > Chordata > Aves > Passeriformes > Mimidae > Donacobius > Donacobius atricapilla. The sequence goes on from WBMY01003777.1 coordinate 1,305,999, forward strand.
TTATTATTTCTCTCTCTATGACATTTTTGACAACGTTTTTAGAATAGTGTGCCAGTCTCAAACAAGATTATAGGAGGAATGCCACAGAAGGTTAAATGGAGTCTTGATGTTTTAATGTGATCAGCTTCACTGCGTCAATTAATGACATTTCAGCCTACAGATCTCCATCAGGAAAGAAGGCACCTCTATGAATGCTCAGAAAATAGTGAGTTTTATACTGATTGCTCAAGATAGTACGAAGTAAATTCTTGTACAGAATTTAGAAATTTCTCTTTTGATTTTTCAGTCTGTTTGCATTGAAAAGTACTCTATTCAAATGTTTGAGCAAAGTAGTTTAGCTGATGGCCAAGGTTTATTTAACTATGCACCATAAGGTGTTGCAGAACAATCATCTGATCAAAAAAAGAGAAATAACCTGGTTTTTATGCTAATAACCATATAGCCAGTCTCTCTGAGTCATAATGATTCATCATCCTATCGAACAAGTGTAATGCATTATTCTTGAGTTATTCTCTGGATTTCAACCATGTATGAAAACATGCAAAAAACAATTACAAGTGGCAGGCAGCAAAGGAAAACAATGGCAATAGTTTGTTCATATACTATTTCTGAACACTAAATTGGCCTGAAATCTATTAATTAGATGTTCACAGTAATTCCTTCATGCAAACAGATTCATAACACTGTTGCCAATTCTTCCAGCCACAAACGGGTCATTCTCGTAACAGCACAGCTCTATTTATCTTGGCCACTCCATCAGGAGCAGAAGCACAGGCAGTAAGGCCAAAGCTAAATGAGGATTTACACACTTTTATTGAGAAACCTAATTTTTTCAATTTGCCAAAATCATCAGTTACTTTATGTGCTGCAATACTGCTACCACCAGCGTTAATAAATAATCTTGGATTCAGCATCCAGGCTGTGAGATTGATGTGTACCATGCTCATGTTCCTCTTCCCTTGTTTTTTAATTTCTAGTCTATGCCAAAGCCAGAATTTCAAAATTTTCTCCATCCCTTGAAGATTATTGATTTATTTAAAAAGAGAGGGGAGATAGGGAAGAGAGAGAGAGGTGATATTGTCACACCATCACTGGAGAACAGGAAGCAAACCAAAGAAGGAAAAGGCACAGGGCCCAGCCCCCACCTAATGAAGCTGTTGATCATCTGCTGAAAGGATTGCACTCCAGGCAAGATTAGGAAGGTTGCAAACATCACAGGTAAATAAAGAGACAGTCTCCATCAAGGAAGATCCTCCATCCCTTATGCAGTGTTCACATATCTGCTGGATTCTTCTGTTACCCACCAATTTACAGTAACTGTTCAATGGTAGTGAGCAACAGTACATAATAGTCAAGAAGAGGAAATAACTAATTTGTTTATGGCTCATTGAGAATTTTGCCAAAACATCAGTCAATCCTGTTATAGTCACTGAGGTGTAAAAAAACAAGTGGTCTTCAGTAATGACACAAAAAAAGCAAAACTGTCTTCCATAAACCCTACAAATAACATACTCTAAAAATTACTTTTTCTGCTCTATTTAAAAAATGTGATTAAAGCTGTAGTTCTGTGTAAGAGTGAATAGCCGTACATTAGAACAGGATCTGCTGCACTGAATTCATGAGTTCAGCCACACCTGGGGACTCGATGTGGTGTGGCAGAAACCAGAATGCAGGTGGAACAAGAAAACTACCCTTCCTCAGAGGGCAGAGCACGTTCCCAGGCAGGTTATTCACATAGTGGGGGTCTGTGTGACCTTGGCTTACCTTCCATAGCATGTGCCCAAAGCTTAGCTGATAAGCAAAACTGATTAAATGAAGGCCATTGCTAGTCCATCCTGAAATGGATGACAGAGTTTGCCTTGAGGATGGATGGGATTAAGCCTTATTCTTGATTTTGAAAAGGCTGGTACTGTCATCAAAGTTTGTTCAAAACTCTTTTCCTGCATGAACATCCTGCACAATCTTAAGCAATCACATCACCTGCCCTTTCAACTTTGCTTTCTGGCTGTGAAGAATAGCATTTTTCCATCGCCTGTTACCTGAGCTTCATTACAACAGTAATTACATTATTATTTGCAAGACTCTGACACGGGCCAGAAAAGCAGCACATCTAAAGAGACAGCTGAGAAGTTTATAAAGGAAGACACCTCCTCTTCCCCCAAGAAGTACACAGTGATCATTGTAGATAAATTAGAGAGTCATTCCAACTTCTGTGCCACAGTTTTAACATCAGTGAAGAGATGCTGTGTGAGGCATGTGAGTTTGCTGTTTGTTTGCTGTTATTTAGAATTAAGAAAAAAAACCCCAACAACAAAAACACCAAGTTGCACAAATTGATGATTGATACTAGGAAAATGCATTGAAACAGCTCCTGGTAGGCACCAGGAGGTTCTGCCCATCTGGCCCTGGCTCCTCCAGTGCATTCAGTGCTGCCAGGAATCCAAAGCTGTAATTACAGCTACCCAGTGCATGAAACACCCACGCTCCTTTGCCTTCTATTTTCTGTATTCACACAGTACAGCTTCTCCTGCAGCTGGCTGCTCCTCCAGAGCCCACAAAGCCCGAGCCACACGCCGTGTACGTGACGGGGCGTGCAGAGCCTCGGGAGCCCAGTGCCGAGATGCCCCACTTTGTCTCCAGCCTCCTTGCTCAGCGCCTGGCTGGTCCTCACATCCCCCTAACTGCCTCCCCACACTCTGCAAAAGCTACAGGGACAGCACAGAGCTGGCTCCTCGCAGAGACCGTGCTCCTGAAAATCCAGTGCCAGGCGGGAAGGCAGCCTCTTATTTCAAGTGACCCAGTGACAAATCATTCGTTATTCCGGGGCAGCCCAATGCCAGCAGTGCACTGCAGGCACAGGGTCCTGTGCTAGATGAGAATACAGCAAGCAAGGAGCACGAAAGCACCGTGACCAGAATCTGAGATGCAGAATCTGATGATAGACCACAGCCCTTCCAATGAGATGAACTGCCAGCAGCATTAATGAAATGCAAGTACGTAACTTATGGCACGGAGCACTAGAAGTATTGAACTGAGAAAGGGAAACATTTCTACAGCCATGAAGGGCTACAAATAAAACTGGGATTTATAGCAAACAGTTCTTAGTGCAGAAGCACAGCTCCCTGATGGTATTTCCACGTGAAGAGCAATAATTTGCGTCACGTATCAGGTAACTGCAGACAGTGCAACAGCTTCTCTTCCTCTTCTGCAACTCCGAGGTCATGGGCTGGCCCGTTTGCTTTTCTGATAAATCTTCCAAAATCTTGGGAGGAATCCCCTTCCCAAATACAAGCTCATTGCTCAGATCTAATCTCACTCTGACTACAGTTTGTAGAGTACCTGTTAAATACCATATCTACAGGGTGGTTTTGCTCCTCTGTCTGAGTTTATCAGTGGAAATGCCCACTTTGTTTAGATGTATTCATCACTGGAACCTATGCTACTACAGCAAGGGTCACAGAAGCATCCTGGTATCTAAACATAATCTTAGACACTGAGGATCAATAAGTTTATCTGGAACTCCTCAGCCCTATCTCCCTTTCCTGAAAATGGTTATATGAGATGGAGAAGCCAGGAATACGTGCTGCAAGAGCTACTGCTAACAGCTCTGAGAAATGCTCCTGCCTGGGAAGGACAGCAATGGATTTCTGCAGTATCTCAGGCACTGAAGTGCTTTCTGTTGATCAGATTCTGTAAGAAAAATATGTTTTATGGGGGAAGTTATTTCAAAGTAATGCAGCAACTTGTGAATTAGGAAAAAGAAAATCCCAGCAAATGTAAATCTCCCACCTTTCTCAGTAGAAAACCGGGCTGCTGGAGTTCATTATTTCTGAAACTCTACTATTAGTCTTTGCACTGCTGCAGACATCTCTGCTGGTACCAAGGCCCTACTCTATATATTCACATTCATATAAATGTGAAGAGACTTCAAGCCATGCTAGGGAAGCAAACCCATAGAAGTTACAAGTAGGAGCACAAAAATACTAGTGAAAGGACAGAAACTACAAGGAATACTGGAGAATTGCCTTGGTCCATCAATATTACTTTTACATTCTTCATCGCATTGTAATTTTACATGGTATGCATTACAATGTGATTATGATTCCAAGGTTACAAAATTCCTGATTTCAGCATCCCATCACATAAAATAACCATGTTCTAAAATAAAAATCTCTTCCTGACATTCATGTGGCTGTAAGTCTACACTTATTTCCTTCACTTCAAGCTTTGCAGAACAATTGCTGCAATTTTCTCAGTGAAGAAACAGAAAACAAAGAATTAGTATCAAATGTTGGGAGATCAATTTTCAAAGACCCCATTGCTTGATAATTTAAATGCTAAGTACTGCAGCCAATTAGTCTAGACTGAAGCATTTGATGGGGGCAAAATTTAGGTTAACAAATACTGCATAATATTATCTGAATAATATAGAGCAGACTTTGTACAAAGATGAATTTTGAATCTGCCCATTATATGAAACAGGTGCAAAGAGTGCGTGGGAGAGGTGAATTGATCCCTCCTCTAAATGGCAGTATAAAATAAAATTAGGATATAAAATTTGGGGGTGTCTCACAGGGCAGTTTTTAATTATACACTTAGCAGCATCTTTGCATATAATCATTACCTCAGCCTCCTCGTTTGCATGTATATATTCTTTTGTGCCATGATCAAAGAACAAAGGTTAAATCCTTCTGAAACTCTATTCAAGCAGTGAAAATTGAAAACAGCTATTTTGAGGCTTTGAGCTTCTTTTTGTGTTTTCCGACTGTCAGTATAATCTGCTTAAAATTCTGTTTACTTGTTAAACCATGTATTCATAGTGTGATATTGCAGAGCAGTATCACACAACAGGTGAACCAGCACAGCTTTAAGGAGGACCCTTTCAATGGTCCTCCCAGGGAAGAGGGAGAAACAAAATGAGGTCTCCAGCTGGGACACTGGCTGGCTGCTGGAGGGCTTCCACTAGATCTTTAAGATTCTCTTTCTTCTCCTGCACTCAGTTTTGGTAAGTATGAAAGTGTCTGGTATGGAAACACTGGAATTGCTGTCTAGTCCTCTGTTGCCATGCTCATGGTACACAAATGAAGCCCCTTCTCTGTCCTGAGTGCAATGGATAAACATCCAGCCTTGGCAGCTGGGGAGGACGGGAATTGATGGGGATCCATCCTGATGTCAGCGAGGAATGATGAGACTGGGTCTGCTGGGGCCATGGGGCTGCTTTCTGTCACTTCCTTCCTAGAAAATGGCTGGCTTGTGAGTTTTTCTTCTTCCTCTGTTGCCACCTGTATGAACATCCAAACAGTGTGTTATGGCCATTCAGTGTTCCTGGCTACCTCTGAGGAAGTCCTCAGTGCCCAGTTAGAATTCCTAGCTTGTGTTTGGGCTCAGTTAACATTGAATATAACCCATGTATTGCATACTTCCTCCTTTTTTCTAAACACAAGCTGGCAGGACCTGAGCAAGTGTTGAAAGCTTTAGAATAAGACAAGGGAGGAAAAACTACTGAGTAAATGAAAGGCACATAGCATGGAAAGAGCTCAGTAATCCTTCATTTTAACAAAACCTGGACAGATGCATTTCTGTAATATATCCAGTTCATCCTTGTGACACATCACCAAAACCAAGAGAGTATTGACATAGAAGGTGTCAACACACAAATAGCACATTCACACAGGTCACAGCACCAAGAAGTATTTCAAGGTTCATCTAGCACTAGATACCTAAATTCACCTGCCATCCCAACCTACCAAACTGACTCAAATGCTAACTGCTGGGGAAAACCTCTTCCTTCTTCCAATCACAGGTTCCTGAAGCAATAGCCATTGGATGAGATTCTCTTTATGGGTTAGTGAAGAACCTTTTAGTAAAGAAAAATTTTAACCGTTTAAACTGTTATTTTGCAGCCCTGCAAAAATTAAAAGGCATCAGATCAGCTCTTTCCTACAACCTCCTGATGATCTGAAAACATGGAATGAAATTCCTTTCTGTCCCAGACATATAACCTTTAATATCAATTATGAACAGCACATCAGCAGGGTATTCTCCAGGACTGGGAAGCTGCATCAACTATTTCTATTGCACCACAAACCATTACAAAGAGGATGGCCAAGTTCAGCCTTTCTCAACAGATCCATGGCTCAGCTCTGCCACAAGATGCATTTGAAATTTCAGTTACCAAAGGGCTATTTGGATTTTCACTGATAATTAATTGCTTTCCATTATGTACACACAGAAAGATATATAATGGGTGGCTTGACTGGAAAATATTACATTTAGAAATGGTTTTTGGATAGTAAAAGGTGCTAGAGAGTTCTTCACTGGACACATTTTATCCTTTTACACTGGTAGTCCCCTGGATAGATTCATTTTGTCCTGATTTAGTCTACTGCAGATTTGCTAGGGATAAACTGAGGATGACTCGGGAGCAACACTCAGATGCACTGTTCAGCTTCAGCCTCTTCCACAGTCTTCCTTTAGATGAGTTGCAGATTAGCAATGAGCAGCAGAGAAGGAAGCCCAGCAGGATGTGAAACACCAGGTGAGGCTCTCTGGCTACAGTGCTCAACATTAACAGCTTCTTGGATAGAAAGAAGAATTTGAACATCCTATTTCTGTCATGCAGTGCCAAGGCAGGCATGGATTTTGGATGGAGATGTTGGAGCATTTCTTTTTACTCTACCAACTCTGTCCTTCTTTCAAGATATGTTTCCACCATATGGTAGAAAGAGCTATAAAATCACAGAAAATATCATCTGGATATTTAGTTAACTGCTGTTTCCAGAAATGGTGGCATCCTCAGTCATACAGGAAATCAGCAGTAAAAGTAGGGCTTCACCTGCAAGTCTAAAGGCCCTCTGGCATTCTGGCCTCTTCAGAAGACTGGCTGAAATGAGGTTAAAACCTTCAATTAAAAAATCTCAATTCACTGGATATATATTCAGGACAAGGATGTTAAAGAACACCCATTTGCTGCATTTGACCCTTTCCATCTAAAAACCAAAGGTCTGATTTTTACAATTATTGTGTCCACACAGAGACACAACCCTCCTCCTGAAGGAGTGCTGCAGATGCTCAGTGACATCTGAAAAACGAACTACTTAGCAAAAGAAGAGCCTATAAACTAGAACAATACGCAAGAAATTTTCCAAAGGGCAGCATGTCATGCACTCTACACTACTGGAGTACTACTGTCCCTGTAAATCTTCCCTCACTTTCCCCCTAAGAGCTATCAGTACGTCTTGATGACTGCAAAGGCACACAGGCACGCGTCTCCTGCCTTCCAACACCTTCCCAGTGTTACAGGTTTCCTACACAGCACCTGTCTGAAGCTCACCGCATCACTCCTGCTTCCTTCAGCACCTGCCTCCTACATTCAGAGGAAAAGAAGCTCAGCTACAGTGCACTGCAGCACACAAATTTTATACAACAAATTTATTTTACATGAAATTACTCTTGGAGACATAGAAAGAAAATGGAGACACTAAAGTCAAAGGAGCCAACATTCTAAGAAGGCAGAAGTATACAAAATATACTCAGAGTACAATTTAAACCCCTTCATAAAGCAAACAAACAAAAAAAAATCAAAGTGATAAAATGCAGTGTAATTCAAGCCTAATGTTGCAAACACTAAAAATCAGCAAATGAAGTAGATGCCTCACGTGGCTCTTTCACTATACTGTGCATAGAAAGCAACTTGGAAAAAGATACTAAAAAATAGCATGCTTTCCTCCTCACAATGGCAAAATTTTAGTCTGATAATCTTTTATCATTTCAGAAAAAAACACATGCCATAAAATGAATAGTAAGGAGAAACTAATTAGAGTTTGCACCTATGCAGAAAACACAATTCAATCTCCTAAATAATTAAAGGCATTTCTGAGTGCCAGCTTTTCTTATCGCTATCAAAAAGATCAGTTTATATTGCAGCTGAGATTAATATTTTTAGTATCTGAATGGAAAAAAAATGTGGAAGTGAATGTCTATTAAAACTGTGTGAGGGCCTACGGCTTTATAAATAACCACATCCCCTCGCTGCCAGTTGCAGTGATGACTACGGATACAGCATGCTAAGTTATTCCATCACAAGTCACACGCTCGCGGGAGCACTGCAAAGTGAAGATCAAGGTTAAATAGTTAGCAGGGATTTCTAAGAGGGAAGATGGCCGCGTGACCTTGGAGCTCCGACAGGCTCCAATCCAGGGAAACACGGTGTGTAAGGAATCAGATGTTGCCCATGCTCTTCACAGGAGCATTGGTTTTAATTAGATACAAAGCATTTCATGTCTGAAAGGCCAACTAAGAAAGTCAAGAGTTCACTGCCAACAGTGTGCTGTTTCTCAAAGTCCCCCACATTAATTTGCTACAGGATAGATGCTTTACCCCTAAATTCAGTGCTTGTGCTCATTTGATATAGCAAACTCTCCTGCACTGAAACCCTAATGGAGGCAGCTTTGAAAAAGACTCAGGGCACCTATTTTCACGAGAAGGTGTGCAGCTGGTTTTGCAGTATTTCCCGAAAAACTAGCACCATTCTCATGAATGGTTTCCCAATGTGAGCTGATTAATATTACAGCTAACAGCACTGCCCCAAACTTTGTCTGGAATTTCCTCCCTCTTAACTGTTGCACTAGAGATGCATTTTCATAATCCAGGCACGAAGGTGACTTCTGCCAAGCAGAGGAAGGGACTGGAGCTTGACAGGGTGCCGGTTCCCCTTGGCTCATTCAGGGGCCAGAAAAGCAACTCAGCGAGGCTGTGCCGTACAGAGAGCTGAAGGAAAGAGGCCAGGAAACTTCATGCTGGGCTTTTTCCCAGGTTTAACTCTCTATATTCATCCACAGCTTCCCATGAGCCAAAGCAAAGTTGAGACTGCCTTGCATGGCTGCAAACCTGGTAGCAGGCACAGCCTTGTGTCCTGTCCGAGTCCTTTTCTCCTTGGCAGATTCCAACTGTCCCTCCTTCCCTCCTGTCCTCACCTCCTACCTCATCCAAAACATCCCAACATTTGCTTCGAGCAGCCTGAGTACACCCTCCCAGAAAGGTACCTCTTGAGAGGCTTCAAAACTTGGCAAAAATTAGGGTATGCTTTTGCAGAAAACGATTTTTAAAAGGTATGACCCTGTTATGGGTTACTGATACATACAAAAAAGCATGGTTTTGGTGGGTAAAAAGAAATTCCACCTTGTTCTTTATTTCAGAACTAGCCTGAACAGTTCTGGAGGCAGTTTTCACACTGGAGGCTGTTCCAATGGAAATCTTGGTGTAGCCAAAATGAAAGGAAGCTCTGCTACAACTTGTATTTCCATTAGTTTTATTATCCCTATCTCTACTTAACACAACGCCCTTAAAAATTATTAAAAGGAGTAAAATGCCTCTTTTTTTTCCTTCCTTGTCTAAGGAAGAACATAACATTAACCAAACCAATTTCTTTAACTAAAATGACACTTTGGACATCTCATTATAATTTGACAACCACTTAGGTTGCTTTCAAATCAACACCCTCTACATTTCTAACTACTTGTAACACAATGTGGCTGGGGATGACCCATGTTTACATTTTCAAAGCCCAGCTCACTCTGCTTTCTGAACTGTTGGAAATTAGAGCTGCTAAGGACAAAAAAAAAAAAACCAAACAAACAAAAAAACCCTTCCCCCAAAAAACCCTACTATTTGTTTCTAAATTATTATCAGAAGAAGACACGCTTCAGATCACTCCAACCTTAATAACTACTGCCAGAGTTGTTTCTACCCATTAGCAGTTGTCAACAGATTGGTTTCACTTAATGGACAGCCAAACTCAGCTTCACTGAACAGCATTTCCTTGGGAAAAAAAACCAGAGTTTGCAAACCTTCACGTGAAGAAAGTGAACAGGATGCAGGCAGTAACTTCAAAAATGAAATGCAATCTGCTCACAAAACTGTGGTAGATAGTTTTGTTCTCCTACTTTTTTAGACTGTTGTCTAGCCATGTATTCCAGTTGGCAAAAAACAATACAACCAATGTCCTGAGACAGCAGAATTTTGCATTAAATTCATAAATAACACTAAGTTGAAAAATAACCTGATTTTTTTTTTTATAGCTCCAACTCTTTTTCTAAGGAGATCAAGAATATTTTGACACATCAGATCATAATAAGACATGGAGGAAAACTGCTTTTCAAAAAGAAAAAAAAAATCAAACTATCCCAAACTGTTCTCCTACCTGCTGGGCTATTTGTTTCATAACCAGAGCAGAACAAAGGGTTATATAGTCTGAACAACAAGCTACTTCACTTGTAATTCAGCTCATTTCTCTTACCCTGACAGAAAGCTACTGGAAAATGTATAGTGACTTTTTTTTTAATTAATTCCAAAATTGAATTGAAAGGAGGAGAAAGATTAAGTGAGCTATAGCAGAGGTACCCCTGCCCTTCACACATCGCATCCTGGGACGCCTTGAAGTCTGCCCAGACTTCATACAGAGATGTGAATGCTTTGCACTGGGCTGGAGATTGACTCTCTAATTAGATACCTGTGGGAGAGCAAGGAGCCTCCCTCTCGCTCTCTCCCTGGTGATGCCCAGCAGTCAGAGAGCAGACAGAGACACCCATCGCAGCACATCTCTGCAAAGGGCTCTCTTGGCAGCCTGAGCAGTTGCTATTTCCCCTTTATATTTTCAATGTGGGGTGTGCATGTCCGCCTGTGCTTGTGTTTTGCTTCTGTTATAAAGTGGTTTTAACACATGACCAAAGCCTGTGGTGAAGTGATGGGAAAGGTTTGGAGGAGGATGCTTTTGAAGTATGGGGTTTGATGGCTGGATCACCAAGCATCTGTTATTTGTATATGGTCCCATTTACATTAAAGAGGAAATACAAGAGTAACACAGAAATTCATGGATACAGGAGCAGCGTCCACAAGCTGATAGGGTTGCCTGACCTGCTCTATTTGGTGTCTGGGTCTGCGTTTAGATGCTTGCTCAGAAGCAAAAGAGCCTTAGTCCCCTCCTCATGCTTCATATACACCATTCCTTTACAGAAACAGTGTCTGCAGATGAACACTGGCTGCCAAAAATGTGACAAATTCAAACAGACAAGCTCTCCTAATTACCAGAGAAATCTGTGTACAAAGGAGGAAAGGGAACTATGCTCCACAGGAGAAAAAAAAAAAAAAAAGCCCAAACATCATATATGAAAACAAGACAAAGGGAGCTATTGTTGAAATGAGTCTTGCCACTTCCCAAAGAATTTGATTTTCTTTTTCCCCTTAGGCTTTAAGAGTAAGTGAATAGCTTCTTGTTGTTGTTGTTGTTGTTGTAAAAATAAAATCATTCTGTATTTCTTCTCTCTGGGAGAGAGAAAAATAAAAAATAAGAAAATCAGCCTCTTCACCAACCCTGCCCCATGCAGCACACATGAGTCTAAAGAAAATGTAACTTCCCATCTGAAAACACCTGATTTCAGAAAAAACAGTATCACGAAACTACTAAAGGTATGGAGTTGCCCGCTGAGCCCTACTCAGCAGTACAAATTTAATAACCACCCCACTGCCTCAGAATCAACATCCAGGACTTTTTGTTGCTGGCACAGATCAGCAGAGCAGTAGGTCAGCCTGAAAGGCTTCACCTCTCATACAGGACTTACCTTAACTCAAACAACACTGAAAGATTCAACTGGAATATTTTCGTCATGTTCCTGAACCTCTTTTCCTGATTTTTGCACTTTGCAGACAGCAGCGCCTCCTGCCCTGCCCCAGCATCCTGCAGCAAATCACACTCCCAAGTACAAAGAGGCAGCACCATCCCATTCCTGCGGCCACACTCTCCCATCATCCTGGGAGAGTCACTCATTATATCACGCTCTTACCACCATTATCTCTCCAGTGAAGGCTGATTGGAAAAAAAAATTGCTTTGTCGTCTTATGGTTCCTTCCACTGTAAATCATTAACAAGAACTTGTTTATTTTCTGACCTCATCCAACTTTACTTCTTGTTTTTTTCTAAACCATTCCTTTTTCATTTTAAATTACTCCTTGAAGTAACTCTAAATCTAACAGCTTCCATTTAGTATCTATGTGAACAGCAGAAAATACTAATATTGCCGTTTTTCTCAAGAGAAGTTTTCTATTTTATCTCAGGTTTGTAGGTAGGATTTTCAAGAGAATCCCACTCTGCTCAGTAGATACTCACACAGGTTTTACAGGCCATTTTGTTATGGGTAATGTACCTACCATACCACTTCAAAATGACGCCAGCATGCCAAAAATGCAGTGCTGCTACCTCGAGACTATTTCATAATGCGTTCATGAAAGAAACTGGATCACAAAACCTGTTATTGCCATTACCTGTGCAAGTCATTACTGGGAGGCTGCACAGCAGCTTCACATGCCAATGGAAAACCTTCCACATCCACTGGCTGCTCCCAACGAGTCAGCCCGTGCCAGCACCACCACAACTAACCACAATGATTTCCTCTTCTTGACAGAAATCTCTCCACGGAAATTTGCTCCACGCTAATGCCTAAAATTGATTTTCAACACTACACACGAGACATAAAATGAGTTTATCTTCTCAGAAGAAATTGTATCAGGGAAAATCCACTGGTTTCAAGACGCATTAGAAAAATGCTAATTTTGCCAAAATAAATCGGGGTTCTTTCCCTCTGATTTCCAGAAGAATGCTTTGCTGATATTGCTAACCTGCACACTACTTTTCTAACTCACTTCAAAATTGGAGAATCAATCACAAAAATCACCCTGTTCAGAATCTGTGATGTTGGGATGCCCAAGAGACAGGTGAGTTGGCATGCTCCTGATTAAAACAGTCACACACCGATTTGCACGGTCTACAAAATTTGGAAATCTTTTGACTGACATACATTGCACAAGAATAGAGGTTTTCTTTACACTGATTACTCATATATTGCTCAAGATCTGCACCTTCCCCTCAAAATGGCCAATGTCATGAATTGGGAAGAATTATTGTTAGCCTTCACACTTGTAGACTGAACAAAAAGACTGTATTTTTCTCAGAGCATAAATTAACAGCACTAAATATGATATTTTGGAACATTCACATGAAAACATCAAAGGTTGACTTTGCTTTTTAATACTGGATGGGTATTTATTAAGTTGCTTTTATATAATATTTTGGCACTTATCTGGCAGAAATTTGAGATGAAATACATTGATGTAACAATGTTTTCTGTGAAATATAAAATAATCTGGCACATTCTTCTCTCCATCATATGAAAAGAAATTCAACTACAATCTCTCCTAGATACATATTACTCTCTGAATTACATATGACTCTGAACATTTTCACTTTTCTAGTTTAAAACAACACAAACAGAAAACCACAAAAACCTAAACCAAGACATCCATTAAACATTGCCAGCTTAACAAAGTTGGTTGGAGGTACTATCAATTACCCTTTCTAGCCCCACAGCCACATATTAAGAAATCTTTAGGAAACATTGCAAAGGAGTAGTACAAGAAATGCACAACTGCAAAATGCAAAGAAAGTATCCTACAAGGCAGGAAACTAAACTTCCAGGACTGTCTTGTTCTGATGGTTTTCAGTCATGCAGAGCTTTCTATTTTTCTCTTCTTCAATTTAGCCCAGGGAAGCTGTTGTGGGAGGTATTATCTATTTGATGGGGATTTTTTTTTCTCCAGATTGTAGCCAAAAATAGATGATGAGAGGAAAAAAAAAAAAAAGAAGAAAGAAAATCTCATGTAAATAGCCTCAGAAGATGTGATTTACAAAAGAAGAAACCTGCCAGCCACAGATTAAACCACACTATATTTGTTCTGAAACAAAATTAAAATGAATAGCATCATTAACTGCATCAGCTAAGAAGTCATCCTGCTTCTGTACAGAATGAGTTTCTGCTGAGGAGGATTCCTTGCCCACATCTCATCCCCAGAGTGTGTGGGATAGAAACACACACTGGCTGAGGTCTCTGTTTCAGACAACTGAAGGTGACAGAAGACAAAGAGAGGAACATACTAAAATGGGTTCACCAGAAGAAGAGGATTATACAACCTTAGATATAATTTGTACAGTCAATGAAGAGGGATAAAAGGAGGAATGAAGGCATTCAGCAAATGACATACACACACACACAAATAAAAAAAAAAAAAAAAAGAAAAAGCTCACCACTTCAAAACCCAGTAATAAACAATATTATTCCATTATATTATAGTGTCAGAACTGTCAAGCAAGTCTGTAGATATTAATAAAGTTATGTAATTGTTTAGACTTAAATGCAACACAGCAATAGCCAAAATACTTTGCAAATGGGAACAAGACTTTTAAGTCTGCTCTTGATTCTATGTTTGCTCTTAGACACTCTGACCATGTGTCTAAAAGCAAACAGAACAGGTTTTTTTATTTAATTTATTCGTAAAAATTGATACCATAAAAACCAAGTAAAGTAAATGGAATATGAATCTGATCAGTTACTGGGCAGAGGTGCTGGGTAGAGTTTGTCTCTATCTTTTTCAATTACTCATCAACCACATAAATAGTTTTTAATGTATTTCCACTTCCAGAGTTGTACACGACAATTTCAGTGTTGGAGAAACATGGAGGTATCTTTGTCTAAACCACGACACCACGACAGGCTGGGTTCTGCACCCACCCTATGTCTGCGGGATAATAAAGTCAAACAAATAAAAACAAAAACATCTTTGACACAAAAGGAGGAATTAGTTTCAACTTACAACTTGAAATTTCAGTTGGAAAACTATGGTCAGACAGAAGGACAAAGTGCATTTCTTTCCAGACTACAAAGTACCAAACAAACTACTGAACGTCTGCTTCAGAGGCAGCAGAAGAGAGCTGTGTGTCCCAGTCAATGCATGACCTATGTAAATTTTCCCTGATGTTACACAGCAATAGCTTATTCAATTGCCTCTTTAAATCAAGAAAGCTTGTCAGCAATCAAGGGGTTAAATCCCTTTTCTCATCTTCCTCCTCTCCTCAGCTTCCCACACAAGACTGAACCTATTTCATAAATGAGAGCTGTCCTCCCACGTAAGATCCATATTAATAAAATCACTCCTGGAGGATCACAGGCTCCATCTATCCCAGCACACTGAGCAGTGCCGGGCAACGTTCCTGGGAGAGGGAACCTAATGGTCTGCACCATCACAGAGAGAACTGGCCCCTGGCAGCACCTGGCCCCGGACCATCAGGGCTCTCCCAAGCCGGTCGCTGGCCAGCTCTCAGCTGGGACGTGACCAGCCTGTTCTGGAGAGAGAGGCCCCGCGGTGCTGGCCAGGGCTTCGCTGCGCCAGCTGGCCCCACTGCCAGGGCAGCCACAGACAAATCCCAGCACCGTGCAGCGTGTGCAGCCCTCGAGCTCCTGCTGCTTTACTTTCAGGTGTCTTTACCAGCCCTTGGACAGCAGAACCAGCTCCATGGTACGGGGCTCCCACAAGTCAGTTCTCCTCTGAGTGTGGATACTGTCAACACTGCCAGCGGAGACAATGCGCTGTTTTAACACTGGTGAGGAATCTCCTGTGGTCCAGACAAAAATATCTGTCAGCAACTGGGTAGTGTAAAAATCCAGTGAGTTTAAGTCTGGGGAATGTGCTCTATTTGTGTTAGTTAGCATACAAATCTGAGTGATACTGAACAAACCATTATTTAAAATGGACTTTACAAGTGCAGAACACAGGCTCTAGATACCAGTGCCTTCTACAGCTGCACTGAGCTGAGGGACAGCACTTCAGCAAAGGCATTCAAAACTGCCTCTACTGTAACTCTTTAAACTGACAAATGAAGATCTTTTCTTGCACCTAAAAATAACTTTGCCATGCATAGGAGAATTCAGACAAATGCTACTGGATTTTATTCTATTGCTTCAATAAAATACAAATGTTAAGAGGGCAGAAAAAGTGATCTGAGGGCATTATTATCCTCACCAGCCAATACTCCACATTATGGAGCTCACAGAATTCAATCCTGTTTGGCTCCTAGGTCTGTCACACATCCCCTGTGGTCAGAGGTGTCTGCAAAAGCAGACAACGGAGAAGCTTCCACTAAGACTGGTTTTAACTAACTTCTAACTAACTTTGACTAACTTCTGCCATCTCTTTCCTTACCGCCTGCAGTGAGGGACAGAGCAGGAAGCCACACAGACACAGGGATCCCTGGCAGAGCAGATGAAGGTGCACAGTCCATGTCCAGCCCTCCCTTTAGACCTGAGCACCACCAGTGGTACTACAGGCAGGCAGGAAACAACCAGCACTTCAGCTGGCCAGCTCCAGCATTGCCGCTGGTGTGAGTGAGCAGACTCAGGCTGCAGGACAGGCACCGAGGTATTCTGGGCTATGAGAGATGAGATGCAAAAGCTGAAGGTGTTCCTGCCAAATCGTATCATTTCCCAAAGCCTTGGTTCAGCCCTTCTGCTGGTGGTGGCAAAACCAACGTAGTGTGTGCCCCCAGCCGAGGGCATCACCACCTCAAACTGTCCCAGTGAATACCATCCTCTAATTACAGTCGGTGATGAAGATGCAGCTCTCAAGACAGCAGGCAATTAATTACCAGAATCTGCATTGCTGGTTTACAGTATCAAACCAAACATGCATTAACAAAAGGCAGCACTATGTTATGTGTTTTCAGGTCAGAACATTCACTCGGTACATGTAGAATACAAGAACATTAGGTAAAAGCAACAATAATTTGAAAAATATGATCTAAAAATCAAACTGAGAGAGAAATGGAGTTTTCTTTTTCCAGATGACCAGTATAACACGAAGTGACTTAACTCATCTGACAAGATGGATTACAGCTGGCCCCTTATCTCTTGGCCTGCTTAGTAACATGAAAGGAAAAGAAAAACAATGCATTAATTGATGGCGGAGAACGTTTTTCTTCCTAATGGTTTCCAGCCAGAATTTTTGAGCCTGAGCCATTTCCCAAATAATGGCTAGCATTTGTGTACACATTACTTTCTTTCATGTGACAAGGAAATGTAATTTTTCTTTGAAAACACACTCATTAAGGAAGCAAACCCCAACACTCCCCCTCCCCCCGAAGCCTCTGCACCCCATTCATAAGTGTGACACAGTATAATCACTTTAGAAGTCTGGAGGAACCACAGATCCTTTGAAAACTCCCACAGCAGAGACACAGCCATGTGCCTACTCTGCAATGCCCTCTATTAGATCAGACCTACCCAGTATTTTAAGGTTATTTGCAATGTGACAACCATCAGAGATCTCAATCAGGTTGAGAGCTATTCTAGGAAACACATTTAAAAAAAATCAAAGAAACCAATGATTATCACAAAAAACTGAAAGGAGCAGGCATCGTTAATAGAGTCATAATATTGCAGAGGTTGATTAAATGCTCAGAAGTCACTTGGAAGTATTTATTTTCTCTGATAGATGCTTTTCAGCTCCGTTTCACAGAGCCCTTCAAGAAAAGAAGTGCACAAAGGGAGTTGCAGATGACTGTGCTGTACTTCTCACCAGCCTCAGTGCCCAGGGAGATCTCAGTGTGGCAGCGGATGAAATGCAGCGTGGCGAGGTGAGCAGCGGTGCACCTGAAATTCCCTTCTCGACTACCAACACGTGGATCCTCAGAAGACAAACTCAGCTGCAAAAGGGTTCAGTGAAAATCTCCAGCCACTGTATGCTGTGTCTACCAGAAGCAGAAAACAAATACCTAAGATCAGGACAGTGTGTCCCGTAAGGTTACGCTACACTGCCAGTGGTGCCTTGGGTTAAACAAGTGCATCTGCTTGAGCCTTGTTTTTCTTGCCCTCCATTGAGATACAGCTCAGACCACAGAGAGCATGGTATCTCTCCAACACCCGGGGCCTGAGCTGTTGCCAGAACAGAGACCATTTAGCTCACGATCAGAAGAAATTAAGATTTTTTTTTTTCTGTTACAGCAAGAACTGCTTGGTCTCCCTGCTTGGGCTGCGCCCCAGGAGAGGCTAAGTTAAAGAAATAGCAACTGCAGTAGAGTTCCCTGCCTGAGATTAAAGCTGAAGCTCAGTTTTACAAGGAAACAGATGCATTATGAATGTGTAGGCATGCAAAATTAATTTAAACCCACCCTGAAAATAGGGAGCTGAAAGATGCTCCCTTGTGGAAGCAATCCCAGCAGTGCTGCCATGCCAAGCGCTGACTACCTGACTGGGCAGAATGGGATGATGAACACCCACCACTTAGAGCAGAGACAAGGCTGATGCTGCACATCAATTCCTATTATTTTATTTATAACCCCAGCGCTGAGATGTGTACTAGCTATGTGGGACAAGGTACATTTCCCAACTCTCTCTCTCACTGATGGATCAGTGGAAAGCTGGTGCTGCAGATTTCAGTGATTAGCAACAATTATCACATCAGGTTGGCGACCACCCATAAGAATGCAGCCACCAGCTCTTCACTCAGGTATGATCACAATCTGGGCATCCAAAAAAGTCCAGTCTTCTGCTGTGGCGGATCTCACAAGACCTTACAGATCTCTGTAATTTGGGAAGGCCTCAGAGAATGCTGTATTTTTCAGATGATGGCAAGGTATCTAAGAAATACACTTCTGTCAGCAGCTCTCAGAAACATTTAAAAGTTCATTCTAAGAGTAATAAATATATTTCATAACCATCCCGAGGGAGTTTTTTCTCTTCAGTGAAGCTACCGTACTTGGCAAGGAAATGGTGTGACATTTTTTCCCCAAAGGCTTTGGAGTGATAACAGATAGCTAAAATGAAATTTTCTATTAGGCTTAAAGCCTTACAGAACAGGCTTTGAGAAGAAAGGTTTGGATTAAGAAGTCCAAAATTTAAGAATCCAGAAATGTAAATGTTAGAGTATTTGAAACACAGACACAACATACACAGAGATTAAACTAATTTAAGACAAACTCCCAGACAACTCCTTGGTATGAGACAACTGAGGGATTGGAGATATCTCTTACTCCCTTTCACACAATAAACTTCCTCTGAAAATGCGCCATAAACTAAACTAAGATAACCTTATTAAAGCATTGTGACATTTCATTGACATTGAGCTATGTTCAGATATTAAAACAGTTGACCTTAAGTTTAGGTCATCAAATTATGAAGATTTTTTTTAAATCAAATTGGATTTTTTTTCTTGTGGTTATATATGTTAGCTATATATGTGACTTACATTTTCAAAAGTTTTAATGTAAAAATAATTTATTTTTGTTTTAATGGAAACAAATGCAATCTCACAATTTACCAGGCTGGCTGGGTTTTATGAAAAATGTTCCAAAACTTCACAGTTAACTCTTCTTGACAGCTTAGTGTGGAATTGAGCTATATTCATATTGACTCGTGACAACCTTATTGAGATGGCACTATTTACATCTCTCAAGCTCCTGTGAAAATGCCTGGAAAGTGCCATTATGGCCACTTAGACTAAAGTTAGTTCTGGCTCTGGAGTCCCACATTGAGAGAGTGAAGTCCTGGCTGCACACAGCAGATGCCAGTCAGTCCTTCCAAAGGGGCACAGCAGCTTGTGACAGCTCCCAGTGAGAGGAAATTTGTGAGATTCACCACCAGGTGTGAAGCTGAAAATCAGGACTAAAGAGCAAGATGGGAATTAATCTTTTCAATACCTCCTAAGTGAAATAACAAGATATGCAGCAGTTGATTACACAAGAAAAAGGTACTTCTAAAAAACTTAATATATAATAATTTTTAAACCTACACAACAAAATCACAAGAGGCAGGAACTTCAGCTTTACCACCGTAGTCACCAACATCCTAAGCTGCAAATGGAAAATCAAAGAGTTGTCAAAGGACCAGTACTTTTCAAAAAATTACACATCAGCTAAAGCGAGTTACATAATTACAGACAGAGCAAGGTACTGACATGTTTTTTTGTACCCACTTGGGTAATATTAAAATAAGAAGTCAGTGCCCTTAATATCCATTTGGATTCATTTCCTGGGTGTCCCACTCCCATTCCTAGCAAAACTCAGTAACTGAAAATAACTGAAGTAAAATATTCTCTGTTTTCTAACCTGTAAATGTCTGTCACACTGAAAGACATTTCCACAGGTGATCGAATGAGGCAGGGGAGCAGTTTATCAGACACAGGGCATTTCACCACCTGGCCACTGGTTCCAGTCCAGACTGAAACTGACAGTTCATGTTTAAGAAAAAAAAAAAAAGCCTTAAAAAAAACCAGCCCAAAGTTTCCAGCAGCTGTTCAGTAGTACTTATTATACTGCCTGGTAACAGTGAACTATTTGTATTATCTCTCTGTACAAAATGCGGCATTAAAATAAAAATTTGGCCAAAATTACTAGATTATCCAGATAATCCAGACAAGATTATTCACATGCCTGAAGTCTCCTGCCTTGGAGAATGAAGACCAAGAAGTGTTTCGTCCCAAATGACCACAATTTTATAGCAGATGCTGCTGAACTCCAGCAGCATCCAGACCGGCTCTGGGCTGCCTCCTTCTATCAGTTATAATCTGTATTTTCACATGATGCTGAGCACGAGGGTCTAATGCACGCAGCCAACAACAGACTGCATTCATCTACAGACTGCATTCATCTACAGACTGCATTCATCTACAGACATATGTGTCGAGTCCCACGGACTCCTTTTGGGGGAAAGTCTTTATCAAACTGAACGCCCAGTGTCAGGCTGCTGACCCTGGCCCTGCTCCCCGCACCGTGCCTGCCTGGACCAGTACAGCATAATAATGGTTCCAGGCACTTCCAGCCAGAGCCCAACTATCAATGAACGCTCCGAAGGGCTGGCTCATCTGACACAAAGCACAGAATGGGAAAATGCACTTGATTCCAAGTCTGGTGTTTCTGAGAGTGGCTGAAAATCACCTGAACACACCCAGGTAAGGAGAAGTACAGCCCACAAATTTCTGTCAATGCTGTGCTTACAAACAAAAATCAGGAGAAATCTTATTCCAGAGCAGGGTCCTCATTACCCTCAGAGACAGATGGAAGTATCACACACAGAAAATACCTGATACTTGGCACTGAATTATTGCAATAACATTACATATGGCATATGCAGCTTCAAAAATTGTGCATGAACACTGGTATCCCACAGAACCACCGTGCACCTTGTTTGGGGACAGGACCACAGGCAGCATTCACATGCACAACGCCACTTGGCAGCTGTTTTTCTGTTTGCTTGTTTGTTTGTTTTTCTGGGAGGGCAGAATGACTAACTCAGCAGTCCCTGTTTGCGGAGTCTCATAACAGGGCTTGGAAGCGTGAACTGCCCATTTAGGTCACTTTTTTTTTTTCTTTTTTTTTTAACCTGGGATCTCAAGGTAACATTTACATGCCCTAAATACCAAGTCCTTAGTATACTTTTAGCACAATTAGGTGATCAAGCAGAGGTATAGTCATGTATTTCAGACAAGCAGCCATTAACTACTGGGAGCAGCAGCATTAGCAGTTGGCAGTTTATTTCAGGGAACAAGGATAAAACCTCTCTCCTGATCCATAAAAAATCCCACCGGAGAATGTATACAAAATGAAAGGGACATTAATATTAAATGAGAAACCACAATGAGACAAAAATGATGTGACATAAGAAAAGCAAAAATTTCAACCAGAAGACAAATCTGTGGAATGTGAAAGAGAAGAGGGCAAGAAAGAGGGAAGCAGAAAGATCATCTAGGAATCTTTAAACAGAACCAGAGGCGTTTTAAATAGTTACATTTTAACTAAGTGAGAAATAACTGGATGAAATTCCATTACTAGTGTCATACAAGAGAACAGACTAGAAAATCTAAGGTTGCTTTCCAGCTTTAAAATCTAAGACTCTATGAACAGAAAAGGAAAGAAGCTTGATTGGCAGCAATGGAGACATAGCTATACAAAATGTTATTTCAGGCAGAGAAAACATACTGCCAAAAATAGTAAGAAAATACGTCTGACATATGCATATACATGCTCTGTTCTCTACTACCCACATCAGTACTTACGTATTTCATGTACAATTTGGCAGGGAAAAAAAAAACAACACATAAGGATACAGTGGGTCCCAAGGGAATTGCTTCACAGGTGCCAATAAACTTGAGAAAGTAGGAAAATCCTCAGATATGGTTGGTCTTCAGCCCTGCCCAGAGCACAAATAGCAAGGCCACAGCCCAACAATTCCTTGGATTACAGAGGTATCTGCCTCAGCCACCTCAGCCTTGCTCCACCATGCCCAGGGTGTGCGAGAGCGAGGTCCTGCCGAGGAAAGGGCTGGCCCAAGAACAAGTTGTTCCAGCTGCTCACAGCTGCCGGACACTCCCTTGGGATGTGGGGACAGCTGGCACAGGCTGGGGAGCCAGCACTTCTCAATAAACAAAGAAACACGTAAAGGACAAAATACAGACCGAGATTCCAAACAAAATCATAGCAGCAATCAGCTTCGTTGTATTACATTAAGCAGAAAGAAGCGCTGGAAGCCTTCCTGGAGAGTTAGGACACAAAAACTGCCACACAAGCATGAACTGGCACTGCTGGATACCTTCAAGTCAGTATTTTTGTCACACATTAGGAGCAAATTTATCCCAGAAGTTAAAAAGAAGTACTGCATGCAAAGCAATGCTTGCAAAGTTGTATTGCTGCTGGCTTTAGTGACAACCACACCAATTGTATTCGTACAATGAGGCATCAGGCTTTTGGGAGAGCGTGCTCCAGCTTCCAGGAAACCTGCTGCTGTAGGGCTGAGGCTGAGGAAGCCCCTGAATCCTGATGAACTGCACCCCAAAGGCTGTGCCTAAGTTAATTTGCACAGTACAAGCGCAGAGATAGGAAAACAGAACTGTTTACACCCAAGAGCTCGGATTCCCTCTGAGTAACCCATCTCCCCAAGGAATCTCGAGCATCAACTCCTCCTCCCTGAGGGTCCTGCTGATTTCCTACAACTGCCACGTACAAGTCTCTGGGTAAGCTTTGCCACAGCCCATCCTAAATAACTAACAAATGCGCTACTTCAGAAATTGCCAAAAATACACAATGAAACCATCACAGTATTTTATTAAATCTTTAAGATTGTTGTCGTGCAGTTCACTGTACAGCATTTTAAAACTAGTTCCACAGAAGCCATTGCCTGCCTATGCTGTGCCTACACAGATGAATATATGCAAAAGCCTGCAGCTCGTGAAGGTACAGTCATAGGAAAAAAAAGAAAACGGAACAGAACCAGGAACCAAACTCCCACATATTTGCCTTTTTCAGCTAATCTTGCTAATAATAGCACAATTGTTTCCTTGTAAAGGAATGCAGGAAGATTTAATTATCAAAGTAAAACCTGGTATTTTTAAGGCTGGGGGAAGAAAATGAAACCACCTTCCTGTATTTCCTAGCCTTTAGCACAAGGACTGTACTTAGAAACAGAGATCTCAAATTTAGCATTTGGTGTCACTGGAGATTTTAAAGCTATCACTCTCCTCTTTTCTTCTTCCCAGATCACCCACCATCACACAGTACATCAGCTCCCAAGAAAAGAGAGCAGTAATTTCTGAATTGCTGATGTAAAGTTTTGTACACTAAAAGGGGGTGAAGTCAATAAAGAAGCCGTGATTCTTCAATGTCTGTATTGGAATCAAAGTGCCATTCACAAACAACCGGCCTTAAATCTTCACCTCCATTCCTTTACCACCCCCAGCACCCATAGAACTCCTAAATCACCCTGCATTCAGGCTGATTTTTGAGTACTTCGGATGGTGGAACAAAGATGTGGCAACCATAACTTCGTTTTCACATTTGGAGTGTGATGGCCAAAGCTCCTGGACACGCAGCAGGGTACCGGAAGCCTGTAATAACCACAGATCCGGACCACATCAGACTTCAGACAACTCTGAAATAAAATGATAATATAAAGGGGGTTTTCCCTTTCAGTTCTAGATTTGAAATCATTAAGCCATAAAACCTGTTAAGCTAGAAACTAACATTATCACATACTTGCAAATTCAAGGAAGTAGACAGAATTCTGAGGCTAAGCTGTATTTAATTTCTACCCACCTGTCACTAGCTTTAGATTGGTATGTCATCCTGAATTTAAAAAAAAAAAAAAGGTACCAGATTTCTACGTTCTTTCTGTTGAAAACGAAAAAATCTTTTCCATGTTCTTGAGTACCCCATCTATTGAAATGCACAAGTAAACGTTAAAATAATTATAACTAACAGCAGTAGTCTCATTTATTTATGATGAATAAAACATGATGGAGAGTTGTCATAGAAAAAGATGGAGATCTAATCTCCTAAGACATAAAAGTGCATTTCCTGTTCATGTCAGTAAAAATAAACAGCCCTGTGCAAAGCCCAATGAATTTACTGGGGCTTAAGTGTCTCTGTCATACAAGAAAAAAATTACTCAATGTTACATGTTTCATGTACAAAATGAAGGGGGGGAAAGGGGGAAGATGAAGGAGTAATAGCAGAAAACATGAGAAATATTCATTAAATTCAAATTCATATTTATACTCCATTTCTTCTAGGTTTTCGTGATCAGTGAAAAAAATCAATACTCCTGAGCCCACAGGAAAACTGCTTAGAGTAAGGTGTTTCTGCTGAAAAAAAAAATTATTCTGAATAACATCTCTAATAATCTGTTTTCAGCAAACAGGAAATTCAATGGACTTAAGCAGTTATTTGTATCCTAAATTTTGTGATATTTTATCCAATATTACCCTATTTGTTTCCTCAATGATTCAGTGTGAAAAGAAACAACACCACAGACACACACAAAACTGCAGGCCACACATTAGTAATTCCATGCAACTGCATAACAGCCAATTACCACATTTTGGAAATGCAAACAGGAGTTTAGCCTGAAAAGTACCTGAATATTCCTTACACACTGTTCAGCTCTGCTAGACCTCAGGTGAAAGCTGGCAATCCGCTCTGGGCACTACACATTGTCTCAGCACATCTTAAAGCGGTCTGGAGTTACTTAACAAGGAATGACAGAGGTCCAGAACGTTTCATCTGTGCCCTGTTTAGTGTCCAGGTAAAGGCTTTATAAATCACCCAAATGAGATATTATGCAGCTGATTCCAGACAAGAGCAGGGAACAGACTGGACAGTCTCTCTAGTTTAATCCAAACCTTATTTCCTACGAATATTAGCAGTAAAGTCCCTTTCTGCAATCCCAAGTGAAACGGCTTTGACCTAAGGATCATAAACCTCAACAAGCCCCACTTTCTATTGCTGCCATAAATTCCACATCCATTGCAGAGCACCAGCCCAAGGATCTCAGCAACACAAACCCAAGCTGCACAGCAAGTTGTCGCCAAAGCCCAGCTTCTCAAAATGAGGAGTTACCACATTGTGCATGAGATAAAACAGAGAACTTCAAAGACAAATGGTGACAGCTCCGGTACCATTTCAGATCCATGTAAGAAGTGAGATGATTGCTGACATCTGAACATCTTCTGACTAGCAGCTCCATTTAAGAAAAGGGAAGGAATTATTTTAACATATTGGGGGGAAGGGCGGGAAAACAGAACTATTTTTAAATTCACAGTTAGCAAAGTTACACTTTATTCAGAAGGTTGGCCACAGAAAACCAGTCTCATGGTCTAAGCAGCGTGCTGCTGCTCAGAAAAGCAGATAGGAGAAAACCACCTTTTCTTAATAGACATGCTCTACATGTGACACACAGATTAGCTCTGGCTGCTTTAGAGATTAAAATTACTTTTCTCCTCATTTGCAGCTCTTTGCAATGCAAAATCCAACAGAAACTGAATGCAGGACCTAGACTGTTTCTGGGTCATACCCCATTAGACCGGTTAGTTAAATGCCATTGCAAAGCTGCTATTCGTGGTTGGAATGTGTGAGCCACAAAAAACATGGCCTGACATTCAATTTATAGGGTTGGCACTTGGGCATCTGGAGACAGGACAAATTTTTCACAGATGATGCATATTTCAGCTAGAAGTCTTTAAAAGGCCCTCAATAAGGAATGCCACGTTCAAAGAACCAGTATTCAGATTTTTGTCACATATTAGGGATTTAACTCACCAATTTTCACAAATCTTATGTTCAATTTGTAGAAATGGGCAACCAAGAAGTCACATTGATCAAAATGCTCTATTTTAAAAATAATTTAATAACTCTTAAAATAAGAAAATGAATGCATGGCTCTTGAGACACTGGCTGCAGTATATGGTTCTCTGAAACTAAAGTGATCTGTTACATGAAAGAAATACTTTACCACGTAATTAAACTTCTTACTCTGCACTTGGAAAATGATTCAAGAAAAAATCAAATCTGGACTGATGTCTACAGGGATGTTTTCAAATGCATGGTCTCTGTACAAAATTTACGTACTTATTACATTTACAAAGGCCTGTGATTTCCTTAAGGACTTAAAATGTTAAATTATTTCCCCCCTGGTTCTAGTTTTTATTATTTTTGACTGCTTCAAGAGAATAAACAGGTCACTCTGCTCATTGCTTCAGCCATGTGACACTATAAGACTGACCAAAATTAACAGAACACAAAAGATTTAACGAGGAAGAAAGAACACAGGAACTGACTTTAATTGGGATCACTACATTCTGCAGAACTAAAGGACGGGTATAATATAGGAAACTGCTTTAGAGGGAAGTACAAAGGAGTCAGAATCCAGCAAGCAAATGCGATACACATGTGGTGAGGCAGTCTGTCATCAATCTTCCTAGATGGAGATCTTTTGTTGCTCTGCTGGGACAGTTTGTAGATGTCCAACTTGCGGAGTGTGCAAGAAAAAATTGGTGCACACTTCTAACAAAAACCAGTGATGTTCGTAAAATACAGAGAGATTCAGGGACCAGCCCTGAAAAGAGGGATCTTGTTGGTTGTCAGGGTAACGTGATCACCCCAGACAACAGAGACGTCAGCGGGAATGTGCAGCACTCACTTGGTACCCAAGCACACAAGTCTTCCTGCTTCCCTTTTGTAATTAAGCCACAAAGGGATATAAGGTAATTGTTGCTAAGGTGGGGATCGGCCTTTCTCTGTGTTAGTGATCCAAGAAAACCAAGAATATGGTTGATGTTTAAAAACCAGTCTCTACTGGTGTTATCCATCCAACTTTCCACCGTTAATTAGAAGAATCAACAGAGCAGAAAAACAGTGAACCATAAGGGACCATTCCGTTTAATGTAGCAGTGTCCAGAAAATATAGTAAGATCTAATGACACACAAAATACTACTATTACTTTCTTTAGGGTAACACTCCTGTAGTTTTGCTTTCATGAGATCACATGCCCATTGTGTGCATCCTCCCAAGAAGCTAACAAACACTTTTCCAGTTTTCTGCAGCCTGACCTCTTGAAAGCTACATTGCTTTCTCCACCAAATCGAGCTTCCAATCACCACTCAGCTGCAAACACACAAAGATTCAGATATGCAACAGAATAAATGACCAGATGAACAAGTCTTGCTTGTGGGCCTTGCCAATGATCCCATAAAACAAAGAAAGCAAAGTCGTATGTCTGACAAAAGTAAAAATGTGCAAATTTTGAAGGATTTGTATTAATGAGAGTGGATACAGTCCACTAATCCCACAGTATTACCAATGGGCCCCCATAGATCACTCTTCTACTGCAGTTTACAAGTTTGGTGTTTTGGACAGACTGCTGTGGTTTTACCAGGCAGGTACCTAAAACCCAGCCTCTCACTCACTTCTCTTTCCAGTGGGATGGGGAAAAGAACTGGGAAAAAAAGTTAAATTTGTGGGTTGAGATAAAGACAGATTAATAGGACAGGAATTGAAGTAGTAGTAGTAGTAATAATAATAATAATAATAATAATAATAATAATAATAACCAAATATACAAAACAGGAGATACACAATGCTAACAATAATAATAACCAAATATACAAAACAGGAGATACACAATGCTATTGCTCACCATCCACTGAACAATGCCCAGCTAGGTGCCAAGTGTAGCTCTTGGCTGATTTTTTCCCTGATTTTTACACTGAACGTGACCCCAAATGGTGGGATACCCCTCTGGTCAGTTGGGGTCAGCTGTCCCAGCTGTGTCCCCTCCCAGCCTCTTCAGCATTCCTGGGCTCCTTGCTGGTGGGGTGGGGTGAGAGGCAGAGAAGGCCTCAGCACTGTGTAAACACTGCTCAGCAACAACTAAAACATCACTGTATTATCAACATTACTCTCATCCTAAATCTCAAATACAGCACTGTACTAGCTACTAGGAAGAAAATTAACTCTATCCAAGCTGAAATCAGGACACCCTGAAAAATTCTGCAGAAAGTTATCTAGCAGAAAAGAATTCCCAGGGAGTAGAAAACATTAAATATTCTGAATTTTGAATAATAAAGTTGACAAGAATAGCCTCATGGGCTTTTAATCTTACTCTGTGTCATTGCTGTTGTTTTCTTTGAAGACTATCTTCTCAAAAAAAGAAAAAAGTATTTAAATCACTTTGTTTAAATCCCTCTAGAGGCTAGACCAGCTCTTTAGCACTATGGAGTGAATAAAACATTCCCTCACTAAAAGGGATACGCATTAATGGTTGTGCAGGAGGAAGAAATAGTATGATTTAAAAAAAAAATCAGGTAAAACTAAGTTTATTTTTTCATTGTTCTGATATTAAAAGACAGTTTATACTCAGCAAGGATTAATGGAAGAGGGAGACTAAAACAAGTAAATATAGGTTAACATCTACACTTTTACTCCCAACCATTGTTGGGACTCTCTGCATCTAATTTTGTAACACAGCCCTGCCCCAGCTGGTGAAAGATCCTGTTCCTTCGCTCCTGGAGTCCAAGAAACTTATCTGTGCTTGCCCTTCCCTCTTCCCTCCCTGGATACGTCATAAGTTGGCCAGTGTGCATTTAGGGCTAATAGGTCATATGCAACAAATGAAAATCTTTCCACAGCAGTTTCACAGTCAATACAAGATGCCAGTGAGCTTTCTCTGTTCTACTTGAAACTGAGTTGGTGTTGCTAGCATAAATATTTACTTTATATCCATAAACACACATACACCTTCCCACACACACCCCTGTGACCATTATGAGCTACACGGCTCATATTACCCACCTACAAGTAAAGAAGTTTTTCAAGTTGTAACTTGAGATGTCTTTGAGCAGATGTCGGAAACCAATGGCCTGAAACAGCAGCTGGCACTGAAGCTACCTATAAAACAGCCATACCTTCAGCTAATATCCTGCTTTGCATAATTTACAGATGGTTAACAATCTCAAGTTTGCTTCATCAGTATGGGGATGGCACTTCCCACATTTTGGCAGAAAAAGCCCCTTGCCCCTGTGCATTCCCCCCCTGCCTCAGCCCAGCAGGCTCCCCCTCCCCGAGCCACACACCCCAGAGCTGCTGGGGAAGGAGCCCTGGGGGTTGCACCAGTGCTGCTGCAGGACTGACCACAGAAGAATCATAACAGCCAGGAAACATCGACTCAGCTAACACATGAGTCACATAACAGATATAAGTTACAAATAATAATGTTCCGTTTCTATTTGGCAGCAATCATCACATGCATTACAGACAAATAATAAAATAAATGAGTTTTTATGTTGCTTTTTGTTTGTTTCATATTAAAAAGTTCTTTAAACCTCTTGCAATAGCTGCTTTACCCCGTGATCTAAAATGCAAATAAACTCTGGCAAGGCCAAGCACATTAAGTTTAAAGTCTACATCAAATACTTCTCTGGAGTTCTTTAGGTGATAACAGATTAAATCCTTTTTTTAATCATTGTATTGTTTTCAATTCCACTTGACTAACATCAGACAGGAACAGCAGCTCACCACCTTTCTGAGAGGAGCTCTGCCACCACCTGGCACAAGGCAGGTGGGGATTATAGACAGTGTGAACCAGAGGTCAAAATGCCACTAAAATAACAAGAAAGCTGAGCTGGATCTCAAAATCACATTACATTTCCGGCTGCCTTTATGATTTCTCATCTAATCTAAAAGTTGAGTTTTGTCTCCATGCTTGGCGACATGAAATTACTACAAAATTCTAGAAGTTAGAAAATAATAAGACATTACAACTCATATTCAGTTCTTCAAAGAAAAAAAATGTGACGGGGGGAGGTCAAAAGCCAATTAATTCCTTAAATAGGAGTTTATCTGGGAGATGTATACATGTAGACAACTAGCTTAGAAAACTTCATAGGTGCTCCCAACATGCATTTGTAGACAAGATCAGGTATGATTCATCTCTTCTTGAACTCTTAGATACTTACTGAATTCCCAAATAAGAGTGAAGTCAAAGAACTGGTAGACATATTTGAAGGAATCAGATGGTTATGAATCTTATACACAGAATCAGTGATATGCTTTTTGTAACACTTAACACAAAATTCCCAGGCTTCATTTGAAGGCCTTATCCTAAATACCTGCTGCAGAAGGACATCTATTCAAATCCCAGAAGAAAAGAGTAACAGACATAACTTGGGAGAGGATTAGGCTAAATATAGCTAATATTGGTTTAAAACATAGCTACAATCAAATCTTGATTTGCATCAGTCTTCACTAATTGGCTCACGTGAATCCAGATTCCTGTGTGCAGTGTAAGTGTTGTACCCAGCTGCTGAATTTATTATGCTGTCCATTAAAAATGACCCCACAACTGGTACCAGTGACCCTTCATGGTTTTGTTACTAGTTGTCAAAGGGTACAAGCTGGAGAGCTGAAGACGGGTCTGGCCAATGCACTGCCTTAGAGTTTTTATTTTATTCCACAGCCTATACCCTCTCCTTCCACCCAGCAGGTATCTGTTTCTCTCACTCCACTATGAATTTCATACCTTCCTGGTTTTGCTGATGCTTGACTGCTCTAGGTTTCTTCTTTTTCTACTAAAACCTCAAGAGCTAGAAGTTGGTTATCAATGATTTATCCCCGTGACATGAGGTGTTTTTTATGTATGTATTCAAGTATGTCTGTATGCCACTCCAGGATCAAGGATGAGCTCTGCCTCCCACTTTCAAGCACAAAAACAATCAATGCAAATACTTTAATAGTAATGTCATAGCCATTCATCATTCCTTAAAATATAAGAGCTCTACTTTGAAGTGATAACAGGTTAAATGACAGTACTGGCCCCCTCTGTAATTATGTCCCTTTTATGGCAAGTTTTCTGGTATACAACAGCTGGTTTTATTCCTATTAATGCTGCACGATGACTACAAAAAATCTGACCTGAACGGGATAAAACCAAACCAGCTGTTTCATCTCCTTTCATCTATTCACATCCCAAAGGGGGCTTTGTGCACAACTGGTTTCCACCGAAGAGCTGAAAAATCCCGTGTCACAACAGGGGCCGACGTATGTGGGTCACGGAAAGACCAGCAATCCCGGGCCCCGCCGACGGCATCTCTGCCCAGCCGACTCTCCCGCGCCTAATCTCACCAGGATGAATTGGCACCGAGGAAAACAACGAGCCCTCCCTCGCTGCACTCAATTTCCACAGCGAATAAACACAGAAATGAGACAGCCAGCGCGCTCAGTTGTAGAATCTGCCCTGAGAGTCCAGATGAGCAGTGGGAATGGAGAGGAAAGGGTTTTAGTCTCCCAAACAGGAAAAACAGAACCCAAATTTAGATCCATTACGTTGTTTCTGCATTGAATATAGAAATCACCCTTTTTTTACTGCAGCAAATGACTTCTCACAGCCCTCTCCCTGACAGCCTCCCTAGTTACCCTGGTTTCACAAACCATACTTCTGTCACCTCAGCAGATACAACAGTGCTGCCCACCAACTCAGGATGACTAAAGCTCAAAACCAGAACATTTTAATTACAGACCTCTTTTAATTTTACTTGCAAAGAATAATAATTAGAGAGCAAAAGAAGCCCACACAAACCCAAAAACATCCCAAAGACACTCCATGGACTTCACCCGTAGTTCCCATTTACAATCCCAGATGTTGTTACTGGCAAAGCTTGGAACTAAAACAATTTTACAGAATCATCTTAAGTACAAGCTTAACTCCCTAAGATATTGCAATGGTTAATTAGTACAGACTTGAGATGACAATGCCAGAAGATTATACATGTAAAGCATATTTTAAGGTATTATTTAGCCATGGCTCTGACATGGTTGACTCTTTTTTCCTCAAACCAGTCATTACATTTTAACAAAAAGCCATTCAATGCATCACTTTATGTAGCCTGAAGAAAATGAATCATTCAAATAGATGTTTACTTTCAACAGCCATAACTATTAAAATAGGATGCAAAGAACGTGCATGAGCAGCATTACAACTGACTGCTGTGTTTCCTGTATTTTAAGTTGTCAGTGTAACAATCAACAGCGTGGTACCTCATATGTCCTTTAGTGAGTTAAAGAATCAGTCAACTTTATAACGAAGCACAGCTGTCAACTGAACGCATGCCAATAATGGCACTTTGCATGGAGGGCAACCCTGACCCCGCACAGCCAGGACTCCCTGAGAGCAACAGCCTGGGTGCCAACCCTGCAGCAGCTCCGGCGGGACCAGGGAGGTTTCCCTGGCCTTTGGGAGCTCCGAAGTGTGTGTAAGCAACACAGTCCAGCAGAACTAAGGGTGTCTTGAACCTGGACACACCCTGGCACAGAGTCAGGATCCCATGAAACTAGGCAGGAGTGAGGAGCCTGGAGGGGAACCGTGGAATACAGAGCACAAACACCCAGAAGACAGAAAATAATTAGCCTCAAGAGCAAAGCTTAAATCAAAATCCTCTCGGCTTTTCAGCCCAAGACATACATCACCAGGGAACTGTGCCAGTGTGCATCACAGCATTTCCCTCTGCATGGACAAGTACCCAGTGAAAAACATTGCCCTAAAATGTGTATTGTACTGCTCAAAGCCACAATGTCAGGGCTGCTCTAAGTTTTATTTGGAACACAGGGCAAGATTTTTGACCCTCCTCTCCACACTAAAATGCCACATTGGAAAAGCTCTCCTCAGAGTAACAACCTGACACGCTTGTATGAAAGTGAAGAAAATTGCACTCACACCACTATACCAAGAAAGAACCACACATCTTTGTTAATTAATGTTATTTACAGAAAACATGATTTTGATGGCTTCCTACAACTGGCCTTAAGCTACCAGATCTGCCACAGGGCAATGCAGAACTTCACACTGCTCCACATCTCAGAGTTTCAGGGCTGAAACTTTTAGGAGGCCTGAACACACTTAGGGTGACACCAGTGTCAAAGGTGTCCTTTAAGGGACCAAGGTGAAGAACAACAGTATTCAAATTTCTAAAATATCTAATATGCAAGTTATTGTGCAGTTTTATCAGCTGCGGCACTTTTACACAGTCTTTCATCTCAAATCTTATGTTAATCGCTCAAGCAATAATTTACAAAAAATCCCTAATTTGGATTAAATTTGGAGAAATGATGTAATAAACATTACGAACAACTTCTTTGGGATTCTTCTAACACACTGCAAAAATTGAACCCCAAGTCGAGAAAAAAACAAAGCACAGCAAACCATTTGCAGAGTCCTGTTAGTGTAACTCCTCTGCAGTAACCGTTCTTTGCAGAATGAAGGATTTAGTGTTACATCTTGTGATGGTCTATTAAAGCCTTGCAGACAGAAACTCTATAAAATACACTACAATACTGTAGCCAAAAAGAACAAATTAAAAAACTAGTTGTGAGCAACAGATTTTTATTTTATCTGAACTAGCCATAAATTTGCATCTGACACCAAAACCCCCTCATATTTAGCATTATGTAGGCAATGAAGGTGCATGATAAACTGTAGTAATATCAGATACACATTAGAAACAAACATTTTTAAAGTATCATGGAAAACCCCTGAAGTTCTGATAATGGGTACAAAGATAACAGTAAACTATTTCCGACTTGGCAGACCAACTCAAATCAATCTGTTATGGAGATTACACACTTGGAAGTTTAATTTCACATACCTGCATTACCAAATAACAAAAATAAAACCAGAGATAAATATTTCTAACATCCAATGCTTTCGCTAATTCCTTCTATCTTACATGCTCTGTAACAAGTGAAAGCATCAAGGATAAAATACATGGTCGCTCTTGTGAAGGCAGAAGATCAAAAGTTAGATTTTCATAGCTCTTCACAGTCTTAAAGGGGCACATAACACAAGCAGATGCATGCTTGCATGTCCCCCTTCCCAACCTTCTCAAATCCAAGCTAGGAAATGGGGATTAAAGATCAAGGCAGGCTTCAGCCGCAAACAGGTGGGCAGAGGCAATGTGTGAACCTCGGACACCCGTCCCGGGGGTGTCCTCCGACATGGTGCAGCTGACCATTTGTTTCTGCAATCCCCCACGCAAATGGAATGAGTCCTGGCGTATCTGCAAGGTCACCTTGGCTACTGCTGGCCGTGCCCAGCGGCGCTGCCCAGCCCGCTGCCCTGGGACGGTGTGGGAGTCACTGTGGGTGCCCTCGCAGCACCAGCCCCTGCCCCAGGCACATGGGGAGCACCAGGGCAGCCACCCTGGGCAGGAGCTTCCTGCCCTGCAGTGGCTATAAACAGAGCCAGAAGGACCCGTTCGGACCCAGGCACCTCAAAGCTGAGCATCTGAGCGGAGGTAGATGAATTGCTGCTCTTCAACTCCGAGTCACGGTTCCTCCCCCAATTTTCACCTGAGGCTGCACAACTGTAACACCCACAGGCGGGACTTAAAATGTATCCTGGCCAAGAGCAATCTGTAAAGCAGGAGGATACAAAATTTTGACAGTTTTATCATAAATAGCCCATAGACCTTCTAAAAACAAGCCATGCAGGGAAAACAATTACTGCCAGATAACTGTATGTTTTAATGGGAGTGCAGATCCCCTCTGAAAATTAACTTCATAGTCATGTTGTAGGGATATGTTTATTGCTGCTCTGTGATAAAAATAAAACTATCATTCGGCCAGGGCTGAAAGTTCCATCAAAGCTTCAATCTCCCTGGTTTACACAGCACCAGTAGCCCCGTTGCTAACACCACATTACAATGCCATCCTAAGAGATGCAAAAGTCAAGCTAGATATTCCTTTGGTGCTCAAAATAAAGAGACAATACTTGAACCTGCAGAGAGAAAGCATTTCTGTTGTAACAATTTTACCCTGTCATATTAACAAACTATAAATAGATCTAAAAATATTTACTGAAGGCCAAATTCTGCAGAGCTGAATTTACCCAGTGGTGTTATGTAAGAAAGGGTTTCAGAAATGCACTAAATGGGGCTGATGTTACAGCTCTAGAAATAATGTCTTGCGTTTTCATGCATTCCACTTTTTTTCTGCATTTCTTAAACTGATAAACTTGCAGTGATGTTTTTCTCTTCAAACAAATCTCTAGTACCTGATGATGATGACTTGGAATGAAAACTGCCACTTGGTGGCCCCTTTATGCCAGTCTTTCCTCCCTTGCCCAAAAACAGTTCTGCTGTACATGCAACCAAAAATTACAGAAGGGCAGATTTAACTGAAACAGTCTCCAAAGATGATGAATTTAAATCTCCCTGGAAAACTTTTATCATTGTCATTTAATTTCACTGAGAAGATTTACAGTACTTGAAATATTTTGGCACTTATAATAGATTAGTGAACCGGTGACACAAGACAGAGACACTCTGGGTCAGGATTTCTGCCAGCTGCCCATCCTGCTGCCTGTCTGTCTGGGGTCCCACACACCCAGCTCCACAGGTTGCTAAAAGAAACTCCTGAATTTGTCCCACATTCAGGCACAGTAAAGTCAGTGGCACTGACAGTGAAGGAGCAAGTTGCTCTTGCATACCACATTTTACCCTTAAATGAAGACAGCCCTTGCTTTTAGGCCTACAACCAAGCATACTGCAATTCCTTTACTATAATAACAATGATAACAGCAGAATATGAAAGTTAGAAAATAACAACAGTAGAAAGTTAGCGACAGTAACTCCATAGTAAAGTTCATTTTTCTCAGACCATAGGGAAATTTTTCTCACCCACAGCTTCCCACCAGTACAAGCAACACGCACATGTTCAACGGCACATGTGGAAAGAGTTTTAAAAGCCAGAGGAAGACAGAGAGAAGACTCCTCACTGTTAACTTTCCCCTTTATTTCTATCTCCACACAGCAGAAGACCAGGGTAAACACCCAGCAAGAGCTCACGACAGCCAAGCTTCCTCAGGGCACAAGATTCAAGACCCTGTTCCTGCAAGCCCCATAGGCCACATCCACATTTCCCTGCCAAGCCACAGATGTTACCAACAGAGGAGGGCGGTGCTCCACATGGCAACTCGAAAAGCAGTTCTAATTCTCTCCCCAGAGAATCTCATTTAGAACACAACAGCGTTGTTAAACCACCATGATTTGCTGCTCTCCGTGACCTACCCTAGGTGGTGACATGGATGCCCAAACCCTTCTGTACCATGCCAGCAGGTGGAACAGCGTGGCCGAGAGACATCAAGTCCCCTTTGCTCAGCAAGTGAACTGCTGCTATGCAAAGACCTCTCTTGGGACAACCCAGGTTTTGGGTTCTGCCTCACACAGATGAGCATCCAGCCTTCAGAATGGTGTTTCAGCTAGTGGTGTATCGGGATCCAATGATACCAAGGAATATTACAGAAAGCAGAAAATATTTCTAAATCACTGTTTCACACAACAGCCTATTGAGAGAGGATATGAAGTCTGACTCACTGTAATCTTCATATATTTAATGGATTTTTCCACACTCCAGTTGGGCTTCATACCAACAGGAAGAAGGTTATTTTCCTCAGTGAAGATCATTAACAATTCATATGCAGCAGTTTCTGCCATATGTGGCTCGTCAGCTGACTGCCTTGATCTGTTATCCAGTCTGCTGGTGAGGTTCTTCTAGCTTAAATGAGGAGCACATTATTTTATAGTTTTAATAATATTACCAAAATTATACTAAAGCCATTTGCTGTGAAAGAAATGTTGCTTTTATTCAGAAAAAAAAGGTTTTTAAACCATCCTCTACCTAGATGTGTTGCTCACTTTTTTCTCATTCTCCTCTATGCTTGCGGGGGAAGAAAGAGATGTGGGAGGACATTTGCAAGACATAAAAAGCTTCAGGAGTTTCCAATTGGTACCATGCACTGATAAAACCTTGTTTCAATTGGCCAGAAAACAAGACAAGAGAGAAAAGGGGGAAAATTTGTAGTAAAGAACAGTTCTCCCACTTCCTTCCAATCACTGCTTAGTTCACCGAGAAAGGGGTAAAAAAGTATCTTTCCATCAACATAGAAAAAGCAGATTTCAAAGCAGTTTTCTACAAATATCGGCACTATCTCTACTGCACTTCCTCCCTGCACTGAATCACCATTTTGCAAATATCCAAGTTTTGGTTAAACATGAGCAATTATAGCAAGAAAAAGAGAAAATCATGATTTCACTTCAGCTTTCTGAAAAGTTATACTTATGGAAATCAATGAAATTATTATTATTGTGGAATGAGAAGAAAATGCAATTTACATTTCTCCAAGCTACTTACATTGTGTGCTCCATCTCAGGTGATGACGCTGTCACCAAGACTCTGGTCAACACTCCAGCAAATTTGTCAAATAATGATAGTTCCCCTACTCCACAGTCAGGCACATACAAAATTACCTCCTGCACTTTAGCCCCTTAGTTGATAGAGTAGTGACTTCATCTTCTCTTTATAATCCGTATACTGTACTTTCAACACTTATTTCTGATCAGTTCACCTTAGAGTCCCAGAGCTGTCTGTATGTATCACACAAGCAAAATTGACTTTGTCAAGGAAATAAAGACCTCCACAAAAGAAAGCACCAAGAGCAATCAGTGCACCCATGCATTTGGATGGTTTGGGCCAGAACAGATCCGTTTCCAGAAAAAAAGGACAGATCAAATGTGCCCTTCAGTTATTATGTCTACAATTCAGATTCCTAATCCCACTCCATGAAACCTGTATCTACTTCAGAAAGACAGTACACTGAATTATTCCAAATCCAGTATTTAATGGTTTCTGCAGTGACAAGAAAACACAAGAGTTCCTAAGCAGCACAGAGATACTGCCAGAAAACAAGTTAAAGGAATTTTGGCCATTTTCCTATAACATTTGAACAGCCAGAAATACAAATTTTACAAACACAGAAAAGGGTCATGAAGCACCATTCCAGCTGTGTTTGTTTTGAAATGAAACTTGTTTTAAAATAAAACTTAATCGTGACCTCAGAACCAGAAAGATGGGGAAGGTCTAGCACAGAACTCCAGGGTTCTGCTCCTCACCTCTCATGGAGTTGGGGCAAACTGTGAATCCCCACGGCATTCTCAACACCCCTCACTCTTCATCTGCCTGGGGGGATTTGCAATGCAGCTACAAAGCTGAGATGTAATAGACAGCATTTTTAGTCCAAATGTTAATGGTTTAGTTAAATCTGAGTCCAAGCTATTGATATTTTGTTAAAATTCTTCGTACCATATACAAGGGATTGGTACAGAGATTAGTAAGACATTAGGTTATCACAATTATTTATGTGTGTAGTTGTTCTAACATTTCCTTGGCACAGAGAGCTAAATTAACTGACTGCAATTTTCAGGAGTAGCTCTTAGATGGTTTGAAAAATGACCTTATTGTATTACCAAATATCTATCTCCAAAATAAAAAAATAATTTCTGACAATCCTGGGAAGCTGAATATCACTACTATATCAAGACTTAAGGAATTTGGTTTATGGTAAAATAATAACATGGCATATTGTTAGCAAGATGAAATCAGCTTAGTGGTCACAAGAACAAAAGTGAAATCAAGTTAAAATTGTTTCTCTGAAAGGAAAAGATGACTTGACAGACAGTAATCAAGAGTTATTTTGTAAATGGATTTGCTGATGCTTTCCAAAGGCATCAAAAAGGCTTAAGTTATTCAAAATAAAAATTATACTGTTTCATTTTTAAATACTTTTCTTCTCAATTTAATTTGTAATTAAAGTGGATATTATGATATACATGTAACATGCAAGAAAAACTCTTCTGGCCTTATTTTTGGGAAATTTGAAACCAGTTTCCCTTTCTAACAAAAAACGAAAAAATGAAAGCAAGATTTCTGTTCCAATAAAACAGTACTCAGATTTATTTTCAGTTTGACTGAATATTCAGGTAACACCAAAGAAATTATTTCAGTGGGACTGAAGAAAGGGAATAAGCCCAGAGCTGGGGGCCAGCTTCTGCATTTGTTTCATGGATTTGAGATTTCCTTTCTAATGGATTGATGCTGATACACTTTGAACCCATTTAGAGTTAAGTCTTCTTTTGTCCCTACACTGTTGATTAGCTTCAGCTTCTGAGCTGGAACAAGCAGCAGGGAAAGGCAGAAGACCTTGCACCTTGATCATGAAAACAAAAGCATGCTCGAGTATGATTGATCAGCACTGCAAAACTGGAAATATGTGAGCCAGAGGAGGCAATATTTTTCCAAGTAATCAACCTCCCCCAGAAGGAAAATGTGATCCTGAGGTCTCATATTAAGACAACACGACTGATTAAAAAAATTATTCCTAAGAGCTGCCTAAAATTATGAAGCCTCCAAACCCTTACGTGATATTGTTGCAGCATTTATAAGATCTGATTCACTGGTGAAGTGCAACTCCCTTCTGCTTCAGCTCACCAGCTGAAAACACATCCCCATGACAACCCAGGAGCCGCGGAGGAGAGCACAACACCCAACCTTCTGCCAAGCACTGCCAGAGCCCTCCTCCAAAGAGGGATCTGCCAACCCACAGGAGCACATTTCTGCCACTGCTATGGGGCCTGGACATGTGTGCGTCGCCCTGGATTAGAAAATTTAAACGAGAATGGCATTAGGTGCATGCCAACAACCCTAACACTCAGCCAACTTTTTAACCTCAACAGTGACAATACCATCTCTGCAATCTAATATATTATTTGTGCGAATAGTTCAGGAAAATTAAAAGGTTATTAAATGCCCAAATGTCTACTTCCTGCTTGAGCAGGATCAGTGACCAATCTAGACTTGCAGTATGAATCCATCATATCTCAGACCAGGGAAGCTGGTTTTCCTCCTCAACAATATGCAAAAGAAATCTGCTAATGGTAAGGTTTGAGTTGAACAAAACATTATAACTACCTTTGTCTAGATCAACATTGCAAACAGATTATATTAATTTCACCACTAAAAGCAAAATAATTAGCTACATTTATCACAAATGACATCAAGCACCGTGTTTCTCAGCAGTTGTATTGCTCCTTCAATTATTCTGCCTCTGTTACATAACCTCTACTCTGCAGCTCCAGGTGATACAAGAAAAACCCTAATTCATATCACTTTTGTAGTCTACATTATAGCACAAAGACAAATATGTAGGGAAAAACTGGGAAAATCAGCTGGTATACTATTTTGAAGTAGTTCCACTTCAGTAATTTCATAAACATAGTCTCATGATCCACTTTGGGCAAGGACTTAATGGGTTTGCCAGTTGGAGTTACCCAAGCATTCAAATGATCCCTGGTTAAAATAAAACATGACTGTAATAAGTTCAAAGTAGTTGGTACTTGTGTGCACTATTTCATCCTCACCAAATATGACAATTAACTCACATGGTGAAATCCCAGCTGAAAAGAAACCAAGAGCAAAACCTCATTACCTTAAAGCCATGGTGACCTTTAACTCTCCTGAAGACTGCAAAAATCCTGTTAAATCAGAGTCTCCTTATCACAACATAATGGTGAGTACATACAACTTGCCACATATTTTCTTGACCAGTATTTCCAGAAGTTGGTTCTGCAAAATAAACTCTACTATCTCTGTCTTCAGGGGCTGGAAGGCTCCCAGTTCAACTCTTCCCAGAAAGTAAAAAATCACAATCAACAAAATTGATTTAGCTGGAATTTAGTGTCAGCTACATAGAGAACAAAGCTGCTGGTCAAATATTCCATAGCTATTTCTGCTTACCTCTTAAAAAAATTCTCCTGTTTAAAACTAGAGTACAAGATTGAAACTTGGTATTTTCTAACATGGTATTTTTCAACCATCTCTCCTGACAACTTGTTCTGGTTTGTGTGCATCATACTCCCTATTATTTCTTAATTTGGTAAGTAAGTTCACAGTATTCATGAATTCATACCAATTATACAGTGTAATCAATGACAACAACCCACTGGGAAGTCAGGCTCTAAGTCCTCAACATCTTCTATATCCCTTAACCCTTCCTTGTCCATATTCACATTCATCACCCGTCATGTGCACCAAAGCCACCTGCAAGAAGAGGCTGACAAAGCTGGTCACTGCAATTCAAGAGTGACACTGCTGTGCCTGTGCTTTTCAGAAGCCTTTTAGGACACAGCAGTTTAAAAGATGCCTCCTGGGGAAGAGCACATGGATGATACCCATGGAGTGCCAGCCAGCTTCTGGGAGCTGCCCCAGCTCCCGGCCATCACCGGGACCTGCGGCCGCGCTCGGGGAGGGCCCATGCACTATCTGTGCCCAGCAGCCTGCAAATCCCATCTGGCTCCTTGAGAAGCAATTTCACATTCTTTCTAGGAAGGATTTTAGGACAACTGCCAAAACACACTCCTTGCATTGTTCCTGCCTCGTGCTGTCACCACAAGGCCACAAAGGATGGCTGGAGATGGGGACCTACCACGGAGCAACTACAAGTGCCTGGGATTTCCTAATGGA
Organism: Donacobius atricapilla; assembly: GCA_013397315.1. Taxonomy (NCBI): domain Eukaryota; kingdom Metazoa; phylum Chordata; class Aves; order Passeriformes; family Mimidae; genus Donacobius; species Donacobius atricapilla. Next base: position 1,347,545 of record WBMY01003777.1, read on the forward strand.
CACGCAACCAGTGCAGGACACGCAGGCAAAAGCAGGCCAAGCAGCCACCCAGGGAGCCAGTGCTGTTGTTCCACACGACAGGGTGGAGCTGGTGCCACCAGCTCAGCCTGTGTATGGATCCCTCCCCATCAACACCGCAGCCGGCACGGGCTGTTTTGAATGTTGCACCAAGTGCATTCTGGGGTGAAAGTCTAATTTTTCAAGGCAAATTAGACACACAAAGACTCACATTAATTACAGGTTCTGGGCACTAATCCATGAAGACAGGTGCAGAAACCACAAGTTTACTGCTGCTTCAAGAGTTTAGCAATGGCAAGCCAGGATCAGTGTGTGTCCTGTCCGAGGATACAAGACCTTCTGTGTCCAAACAAGAGGGAAGCAGCACAAAATAAAAAACATTCACATGTGAGTGCTGCTTGGAATTTTACTCTGAGGGAAATTCTGCTGGCTCTGTCACCAACAAACCCCCCTCCTGGGCTTTCTTCAGTCCATGCATTTACTTCATATATTCATTATTCAAACAAATAAGAGCTCCACTACTGAAATGATCAGTCTAAACACACAAAGGTTTTTATTAGCTCCTTTTAAAGAGTCAGAACAGGCTAAAACAGCATGCCTACTAATGAGTGTCATCAGTGGGCTGCAAGAAAAGAACCTTTGAACACCACCAACAAAAAAGTTCTTCTTAAGAGGCTGCTTACCATTGCACTTTACCAGATAAAGCTCGGAGAACTTGGCTGAAAAGGTTACCGTGTTCTCCATTCCCATCACCTGCTCCTACACTGGTGGGACCCGGGTAAATCTGAGAAGTGACAGCTTTCCTGCTTTTACTGAGACCAAGACCCAGTTGTGTGCCCACTGTTCTGGCTGAGTAAACACAACTGCCTCTGAGGCCAAAAAAACCTAATTTGGCATCGTTAGGTGGAGGTATTGGAGGAGAAGGTGTTTCTCTCCTCCAGCTGCTGAGCTCAATGCCACGTTCCCAGCCTTTGCCAGCTGAAAAAAACACCACCAGTTTCTGGTCTCCAACTGACTGCCAAGGCAGATGCACAACACAGACAGATATGGATGAAGGTCCCACACACTCACCTCACCCATTCTGCAGCTGACACAAATCCAAGAGGGAGCACAACAGGTGGATTCCCACAGATACTCAATGGGACAAAATCAGGTACTAGAAGGAGAACATATTTCACAATCACCGAATCCCTTTTCTCTTCCTCCTGATCAACAGCCCAGACCTTGGAAGTGCCTTCAAAACAAAACAGGACCAGCACAAACCCTGAAATAAATGATTCCAACCACTAAAAGCCACAGACTGGCATATTATAACTTCCCATACACCTTTCCTTCATCCAGGCCCTTAATGTGTTTCCAATTATGTGAATAATTTGCATAATTAAGTTGCATTCAATACAGTTTTTTTCCAACTGGTCAGAATTAGCATTAACTTGGAAAAGTCTGCTGTCACAATGATTTCATTTCTGAAGGCAACCCCCTAAGCCTCTCCGGTTTCAATAGTTTAGTTTGACTTACCTAGGACAAATCTAGAGAAAATTTAGTGTAATTTGGAACTTAAAAGGCATTCGGAACCTAGCATTTTTACTAGTATTTCAACATCATGGTTGGGAAGTTCAAACATACAAGACAAATACATGCTCAAGTCCAAAAAATCTTCACTGTGTATAACCACTACAATTCAGGCATAAACAATCCACTGTGCTGCAGCATCTCGGATTCCAACCCTTTTTTTGTAGGGAATTATGTAACATTTCTTCATCCAAAACATATTATTCTACTCCTTTCCCACCTGACCATGCCTGCTGCAGCTACAGAGTTTACACAAACCTTACAAGTGCTCATAAAGTGCCAATTATAATCTCATTCTTTTTGATTTCCCCTGTTCCAGTCCTTGCCATTTTTTTAGGAGCTGTGCCAAGAGCTCTTCAAAAGGATCTAGTTACTGTACAACAGTCCCGTTCAACTCAGGAAGAGATACAGACGGCCTTCAGTGATTTCTTGTGTTCAAGGGATGCCAGCTCAGAGAACAATTGTGAATGGTTTAAAGACTGACTTAAAAACATCTTGATAAACAAATACACCAATAACCCTTGAATGAATATGTTTGCCAATAATTAAATGCATTTAGCTTCCCAAAGCTGAAATGCCAAGGATGCAAATGTTCATTAAAATCTGAAGGCACTATAATCAATACAAGATGCAACACTAGTTAAATTAGCATAGTCTAGAGCTCAAAAGGACAATAAGATCTACAATCTGCATTTTTGTTTAAGTTGCATTGCATGTTAAATCCTGCTGCTTATAAGCCAAATGCTGTGTGCTTCACTGATACTAAATGGTCCCAATGAAGTCAATAAAAATATTTCTGTAATGAAATAAAAATAATTCAGTTCTATGTTAACAGAAAACTTCATCCAGGGAAAAATGTTTCTTCTTTAAATATCACATGAAAATGTAAATTAAGCAGTGGGCTGGTGCCTGCCATGTAGTTTAAATGAAGACAACCAAGGCAGATTTAATTTTGAATGCCAGGAAACTAGGATGTCTTCTGTAGAGTTGAGAAAATATGATACCAAAGTCACAGTATGACACACCTAGTGAGCAACTGGTACTTCAAGATACTGCAGGCAGTGAGGATGCTTCAGCAGTGTTCAGGAACATCCTTACAAGCGCCTATACGGATGCTTAACTCAATGCCTAAAGTCTCATGTATTTCTGGGCAATATGCAAAACATTTCCACCATGTAAGAATGGAAACACCTTGTAGGAAACTTCTGCCCCTGCAAGAAAATACAAGCCCACAAGCTGAAAGGGCTGTGAAATGAACTTTAATTGCACTGAAGTCACTGCCCTCCTAACATCAGTAACCGGTCAGAGACCTTGGGGTGCAGACTGGGATGGAGATGAGAGGAAAGGTTCCCCAGATGTTCCTGATGCTACCCTCATCCAGGGCACTCACACTGTCAACCCCTGCAGGGGGGATCCAACATGGCCCTCCTGGAGTGGCAGCCCAGAGGGATGGGCCTTTCTAGCTATGTTGACTGAAAATCCCAGCAAGTCTGGAACAGGGAATGTGTTGGTTCATTCCATTTCTTCTCCAGACACGTTAGGAGCCCAGTAATAGAAGAACATACCTGGAAACTATCTGAAATGCAGTCCAGCCAAGAAAAAAGGCTCTGACTTTTCTTGTTTTCCCTTCTACCAAGCAGACCTGGCAAGACAATCAACTATGGTACCTCCTTGCATCTGAGTGGTGTCTGGTGTCTGTAATGCATCTATCCACAGACTATCAGTCTGGAGTTGGATAGCTGTAAAATCTGTAAAGCAGTTTTTGGAACTGAAAGGCCCCCAAAGTCTGAAGTAAAAGGACTTATTCTGATTATAACAAACAAATCCTATTCCACTGCGACAAAGTAATCCATTCTTTCTTGCATGAAAAGCCATGTATTTTTAAAAAAATCCTTCTTTTCTATCTTGATGGCTATATATAGAGTACTTAAAATAAGTTAAACTAAAATCCACTTATCAGGTTACTTGAATTTCTAGAATACATAGAAGTTCTAGTCAGAATTCCTGTCCCATTTTTCCATTGTTTGGCAGTAGAAAGAGTCACTGAATCAATCCATCTAGGGCCTGATCAGAAGCCTTGCAAATACCAATAGTGAGATTGTCTGGCTAGGATGTCACAGTTTTGTCAAATGAATCCATCTCATTAATCCAGTTTCCACTCCTAGACAATGGTTAGAGACAGACACTCCTGGGCTACAATTCACGTGACCCTCAGATGTCTAAAAAAAGGATCAGGTGAATTGTGTCCAAGAAAATGCTGTTCTTTTGTTACATAGGGATCCTAGTATAATTCGATCAGAGGCAGACACCCAAACTGCTATCTAACCTTACACAAGACGATTCACAGCTTTAGCAGCTCTGACAGAGTCCATCCAAGACCTCTGTGCAGCCATTAGCCAAAATAAACCAATATTCTCCACTCAGTTGCCAGGACCCATCAGGGTCAGTATAAGAATTGAATGTACCCCTTCAGCTCTACTGCTACACAGGGCTGAGTTATCACAACCAGTTCTATGGGAAATCTGTGTTCTATATTCACATGTCAAAAAAATAGACAGAAGAGAGATACCTAAACAGAAACATTTTGTCTCAATACCACTTTTTTAAAATTAAATTCTACATGCAATACAAGGTCTAATGCAATGGACTGAAAATTTCTGTCCAAGTAGCAGGAATGCATGAAAATCCCAGCTCATGACAAACCACACTGTGGTGCCTTCTTTCCTGTGTGATCTGGCTGATCCTACAGCAAGAAGCAGGTAATCTCCAAAGCTTGATACAGTTTGCCCTCACACAGACAGCTTCTTATAAAGGCCCTAGCTATCACTGGGCAGTGCTTCTGGGTGTATCTATATGGAGAATATTCCCTCCACAAGCTTACACAATTTTGCTTCTGCAATGTTACAGCACCCAACAGGACAGTCAGTATACAGCATATTTACATGTCTTTTCAAGAAACAGGTGAAAGGATGCACACATTAGATAAACAGTTCAACAAAAATCACGGGTATTCTGCATTTCATTCTTTCTAAATTAATAATTCAAAGATGCTGAGCACCTGCATTTCTTACCAACAGCAGTGGAGCTGCTTCTTGAGTGCTTCTTCTGCACTCAAAAGACATTTATCACTGGTACAATAAGGAGGATATTATTTGAGTGATGACCTGGAGAGGCCTTATCCTGCAAGATGCCAAGTGCTTCCTGTGGTTTGATAGTGACTCTTGTGTAGCCATGAGATCTGTCAACACTACAATAGAAACACCTTCCCCACCCTGCCTCCCCCTCCGCGATGTCTGCTCACCAGGACTTCTTCAGACCCTGGAATGCAATGTCTTTGGGCTAAAAATCACTTCTTTTTATACTTTCGTACAATAAACTGGAGTGATCAGGTCTGACACTGACTGTATTCCACATAAATAAAAATCAGCACTGCACATCTATAATGCTCCATCAGGAGAGATTAATTAGAACCATTCATATAATGACAGGGCTCCTTCTATCTCACCCCAAATGTCACTGAGATAGCTCACACTAGATGTATCATTTTATTTTTGACCTTACCTGTTCGTAGCTGGGGAAGATAATAATGCATCTCATGTACCAGCTTTCATTTCCCATGTCTATTTATATTGTAAACTCTTATGACCGCCCCTGCCTCTTACCTTCCACAACACTCAACAGCAGCGGTTTGACCTACACTCTACTGTAATTAAAGGATCTAGACCATTTATTATCTCCAGATCAGAAAAATGGCCAAGGTGGCTTAGCAGGACTAGATCTCTTAGACACCTATGGCAGTATACTCCTACCTAATAAACTGCCTAGATACAACCATAAAAGATGCACTAAGAAGACCAGGGGGAGGGAATGAAGATGACAGCGCAGTAGCCAGTAAACCTCAAAGTCCCTTCAAGGAAACCACTGACACTGGTGGCAACAAATACTACTCTGTTTCAAAGGTCCTGACAGACCTTTTTTTTAAATTTAAATTCCCAGATTGCAAATAAAGCTTAAAGAAATGGGAAGATTTCTTCTGTTGGGTAGGAACGCACCAGGATTTGATACCATTAAAACAACAGGTCTTTCACTGGCTTGAATACATTTTAAAGTAACACTCCACTTAAATAATGAAGTGTTGCAATACCCCTGGCAAAATATTAATCTATGCAGTGAAAGCCAGGCAAGAAGAAAAATGTGTCTTACCACATAGTAAATAAAATTCAAGTGTTTAGTAAACCTTTATAAACACCAAGATTTGAATGCCATGACAAACGTAGCACTGAATCAGCCTGGAGGAATGGCAGGTTGAGGAAGCACAACCCACCTTGGGGCAGGGAGCTCACCCTGTGCAAGGTCACCTTCCCAAGACCAATAATTGGGATGCAAACAGCACATGAAGAATCAAATCTCCTCTGCTCTTGCAGGCCCTCAGCCTGATGCAAAGAGGAGTAGATGGAACTCAGACCATTTTCTCCTGCATGGCTATGAAATCCTGGAACCTCCTGCCGTGGATAGGCTAGTGTGGCAAGGCAAAGAAGGCTTTTTGGGTGGTGCAGGGGAAGGGAGAATAAGCTGCATCACTTGTATCAAGGCCTACTGCTCAGCCATCTTTATATTTTAATAAAAAATAACAAAAAAACGGCATCATATTTCATGACAAGGATGTAGTCAAACAAGCTTGCTAAAACACAAGGGCCCCTTGCAACAATGGACATAACACAGATGCCAACAATGGCACAGCTAACTATCTGTAACTGTAAAATCAGGGATTTAATTGCCCCAGTGATCAAAGAGGTAAAAATTACTCTTTACAAAAAATGTTTCAGGTTCCACCGTGTGGATCCAGACAGCACTTATCTGTGAAACCCTGTAACATCTCAATTACCAATGCCACAGAGACCAGACCAGCTTCTCAGCTGTACAGTCTGGCCCAAGACCATAACCATGTGCCAATATGCAAATTAACTGTCCCATTGTTAATGATTTAGAAATCCTAAATTTTTGGCAAGTTAACAATAAAGAGAATTTGAACTACATACATTCATACAGTAAGGCAGTATGCATTGCAACCCCCCAGGCACATCAGCAACAATATATATGAGGCTTTGGAGATACTTCTTTTTGCACAGTTGAAAGGTCTGAAAAAATAACATTAGGGCATAAGCTGCCATCTGTCTTACATGAAAATGAGGTTATTTATTTATTTATATTTATATATATTAATATTATTAATATTTTGGGGTTATTATTCTCAAATACAGTTCTTATTAAAATAGGTTCTCATAATAACATCCACAATGACAATTCCTGGACGTATTTAAATAAAATACAACTGTATACTGGGGATTCTGTGAAGAACTTTTATCACTATTTATGGTATTGTTTCTTCATCTCACAACTACAACATCCATGAGAAAGAGAAAGACATATCTAGGTCCCGCTACTAAAATTATCTATCAGGATAGAGCAGCTCTGATCCCAGGGTATATTTTCTGACTTGCCTTCAGCTAAGACATTCTTTCTAAGGAAGGAAAGCTAAGGAAACCCAGCCTAAAGCTGCATGTGAAGCTGTGGGCCGTGCTGCCTCATCTGCTCCCTTCAGGCATTATCCAGGAAAAGGAGCAGCCACGCAAGCCATGGTCCCACTACATTTGACTCAATTGCTGAATATAAACTTTTGCGCCTCTGCTTGAGGAGCTCTGAGCATTTTTAATTGCCAGTTATTTTCCAGATCACTAATTATGTTTTGCTCAAGCATTGCCAAGATCAATAACTTTTCAGATCAGCTTTTTTTCATATTTGAACTTTACTTAACCAAGGTTTTCCAAGCTTTCTTCTGAAACCATTGTGTGAAATGTGTGAAATTCCCAAATTCTGAATACTTCTAAACGTTTAACAAAATACAATAAGCCAATTCTCTTTCTTTAAATAGTGTGAAACTGAGAGGACAAGCTTACTTTCTGACATACAGAGTCCAAAACATTTAATTTATGCCCAGCATAAAGTAAAAGACAAAAGATTAAGTATATCCACTTCTGAATTAAATATACATACATATAACCAGAAATTTCATGAATATTTACAACAAAGGACTACAAATAATTATTAAATGCCATTCTAAAATACAGCATTTAATCTGGTGTGTCCAATGGTTATAGTTTGTGTCGTAAATTGCTGCAATCAACTTAATTAAATATACAGTATTACTTGAGTAAGATGGTTATGTACATTCTAAAATTAGATATACTGCAGCTGTTAGTGCTCTGGTTACATTTTTGAGACCAACCTCCCCTTTTCAGCATGAAACACCTAATGCAGGAGAGCATTTTCAACTGTCTTCCAGCTCTGGGAACAGCAATGCCTACACTTCACTTAAGCATGGGCAGTCTCATTTCAACCAGTGGGAATACTTGCAAGTTTAAATTTAAGCAGAATCATGGCTTAGCTGTTCACACGTAATACTCAGAACATAGATCAAATCACACTAAAAAAAATTCTGATAAATTTTTTATTTGTTCCAAAACTGGCCATCATTGCAGCCTGCTGGTCACAGCCTCGAACTCAACCCACATGAGACACCACCACTTTTAGGCCCAAGACTTTTTTCTGATGCACAAAATTATTCCAATGAGAAAAAAAGCCAACGTCTTCCTCCCAAACGCTGTTATTTAAACTCTGTAGTGAACATATTCTTAATGCTTATTACATGGGGCCCACGGTGTTAAAAAATGCAATTATAAAATGAAAATAGAGGTCAGGAGCAACTGGCCAAAAAATTTAAGAAGTTTAAAACTGGCAAGGATGAAGCATAACACACCACCCCCCTGGGAACACACTGGCACTTGTGACTGAATGGACACCTCCGTCTTTATCATAGCTACCACAATATTTATTAACAACAGCATATGGAAGGAAAGAGTTGCTCAAACCCTAATCCATTGCCATGCAATATGCAAAATCCGACACTAAGAAGCACCTAAAAGCCTCCTATTCTGAAGAATGTCCTCCTCGGAAGAAATAAAAACTACAACATTACCCAGAAAACACTGAGAGAGCAGTAGTCATAAACAGAAATAAAGTGAAAGTCATTCTTCGTTCAATTCTGGACCACCAGGAAAACGCCTCAGTGAACTTCACTGGGCATCCCATTCTCAAGGTAACTTATATGAAACAAAACACTAAATATATATGAATCAAATTAGTCTTTTACTTTCTTACCACAAAGTATCATTTTCAAATAAAGTAGCCCTTACTGTGCACAGTTACACAGTAATACTTAAAACCCAGTTAAAATATCGAGTTGGAATGTATTATCACTCAGTAAGAACTACACTAATCACTGTAATTAAGTCTCTATTTAAACAATTATTTTGGTATTAAAACTGTTTTGCACAGTCTTAGTTTTAATGCTATTAATCCACTATGAAGTTCCTTTCATTAAGCAAGAACAAAACTTTTGTTGAGAAACTTCTTAATCACACAGTAAACATGTTGGTTCTAATGCTGACTTTTATGGTCTTAACAAGAAAATCTGTTTCATTTACTTTGGATAACAAGGAGACTTTTGACACTGTTACATCTCACCGCACACAAGCATTTTGCTTTGCAAAAGACAGAGAACTCAATTCTCATTACAGCCACCGACTCTTGAATAATCCCAAGTAAACCTTTGGTCCTGTACAAATGTACCAAGGAAAGGATGGCCCAGTTTTGTAAGACCAGGTTTCCCCATCGGAGTGTGGCAGCAATACTGTGCCTGAGGAGCAACAACAAGGTCAATTTAAAATCCTCACCACAGATCTTCCCTGGTTCTCCTGTCATTGATCTGAGTTACAACACACAGCGTAATTTCAAAATTCTAACAAAGACCAAAAAGGAGGCAGCAATCAGAAAGCATTTTGCTATCTGTGCTATTGACTCTAACTTTCCAACCCAGCCTCATTCTTTCAACCTGCACAGTGAATTAAGAGTGTATTCCTTAAATACTGATCCGTTCTGTCTGTAGTTATGTTCTTATTACAAGATTTCTGCAATAAACTTTTCCACATTGAATTTTACCTTCACTGAATGAAAATTAATTAGGCGCACACTAAACAGCATCCAAAATTCAGAGGTTATAAAAGTTTAAATGCAGTATGTAGACCCTGTTGAAGTCTTTTGGTTAATTAACTCCTTTTCTCTTGCAGTGCATGCCACGTGCTTTAGGTAATTTTAGCCATATTATCTTCAGTAAATTTTTCCATTTCCAATGTGTAAGAAGTAATATTCAAAAGACTAAACTGTTTATGCCTCCATAAGTTATGACCTTAAAATACAAGAACTACTTAGTTATATTACCTTTGGTTGCAGCTTCTGACTTCTGTCTCATGGCTTCTTTTACATGAACAAAAAGTAGAAGGCAGCCATATTTATAATATAGCATATATACAAAATTATTTACACTCCCAAGCTATTGGGGAAAGAAGTCTTTATTAAAGTGTGAAATGCCTGTTTTACTACAGCTGTCATTAACATTCAGGTGTAGTCACAACCTACTTTATTGTGTGTTGTGAGTAAACTAATCCCTGAGGGGTCCTGTTATGGTCGGGCTTACACAGGGCAAAGCAGAGGGCTCAAAGAATTTTAGACAGTGAGCAAAAGAGAGCTTGACAGACACCCAGCACTTCAGTAAAATCCAAGATGGAAAAAGAAGAGACATTTTTCCTTCAGGAATGTTACACAGAATTCGCGTGCATGTATGGGCTACATTCCTACCAGTTTGGGGAAAATAAATTACAATTACGGCGACCCACTGATAGTTGAAAATGTGGTTAGTTCAATGTAAAAACCAGTTTGCAATATCTTTAGTTATAACTACAAAAGAGGAGGAATTGGACAGGACAGGACAGGACAGGACAGGATAGGATAGGATAGGATAGGATAGGTCATTGGGAAGGGACCTGCAAGGATTATCTAGGCCAACTGCAATATGCCAGTTTTTCCAGCAGACCTGGAAACGAAAGGTTTTTCATAGCTGATGCATCAGTCATTAAACCTTGCACACCACAAAAGAAACAGCACTGTTTTCCTTTAATAAAAATTCTTTTTCATCACGGTGAGTAATTTTAGGCTTCAGCAACTTGCATTCTCACTTTCAACAGAGCTAGTAATAAGACCAATTTCACTTTCAAGAAGCAGCGCAGTATGATGAACCTGCAGAGAAAAGGTATTTGAAACAGAAATCTCCAGTTCTGTTGGGATCATCACCATTTCAATAAAGAAATTATCCTTGCAGGGAGAAACACAGCAGGGATTGGAGTTCTCACACTACACAGGAACCTTGAGAACAGCAACCTCCAGGCTTTGGACTGCTCTGTTGTATTGACAGTTCTGAACTGATAAAGCTTTATCACCGCTAATGAAAAGCGTTAATGAGGAGCAGGCAGGGGAAGAGAAAAAAAACTTCATGAAAATGTTATCATTCAGGTGTTACTGATGGGAAAGACATCACTTGTGGGACATATTAAGTTGTGGGGGGGGTAACACAACAGTAAAACTGTTACTCCTGTATTCAGACGTATACAATGCTACCAAACCCCAAATCTGTAAATCCCAAAATAGAAAGAGTCACGGATCTGCCGAATTTTGCTTTGCCAACGTGGGGAATGACATCAGTGTGACTCACAGTGCACAAGCCGAAGAGGCAGCACAGCTCAGAAAGGGAGCAAGGAGGGAGGAAGGGCAGCCATTCAGTAACTCTCCTGCTCTGCATCGCAGTAGTCATTTACACATTTATGCTCCTGTGCCTTCATTTTCAAATGAAGAGGACATGCTATATTTAGCTCAAATCTTTTCTCATGACACATTTCAGAGTCTCGGTGGAAAGCTGTATGGAAAAGCAGTGCAATTAGGAGGTAAAAATCTAATTGCAAAGGGTCTGTGAAAATACACAATCCTGAAATTGCATCTTATGGATAAAAACATCGGGTTTAGAAAACCGGTTGGCTCATGTTAACCTTGTGAACTGATCCTATACAGAATTAATCTTGCTGCTTAATCCCATGCTTCAAAACAATCTTGAAAACATAACTTCACTTTTTAGATACTGTATTTCCATAGTATATGCAAGCAGGAGCCAAAGCTATCCCACAAATAGAGTCCTCCTGGCTGGACATACACTGACATGATGCAACTTTTTTTATACTATTTTTACTCTAATAACATTAGTGTAATTCCACCTCTGGCAACCACCTTATGAAGCACGTTTTGACTTTTAGTCTTCTGTTTTGCCATTTAGACTCCCTGGAGACAACACAAAAACCCACCAATTAATTACACAGGAAGAAGTTGCAACATAAACACTGGTTATTCCTTAGAAGGCAGCAGCAGTGTTAAATTAAAAAAAAAAATAAAATCCAGTGGCCACAGATAATGAACCTATTACAACATACACATCTCTAAAGCTGTGTACATTGCAAGAGCACAACAGCCCAGCACTGATTCAAAGCAGTGTAGGAGAATGCTACCTTAAACACCCCCCTGTATCACAGCTGTAAATAACCTCACTTGAAGCCTCCATTAACAAACTGGCTAGCTGAAAGTAATTACACAGTCTAATCGAATTTGAAAAGACAACAGACACAGTTCAAATGCTGTGTGTTTCTTTTTCCCACTATTCTCCAGTAAGGTAAACACAAGTATTACACATAACAATAGACTCAACTAACCCCGACAAAATCACACTTGGGGGGCTGCGGGTGGGAGGATGATGAGAGGCTGGAAAAAGAGAGAGATCTTTCCTCTCACAGACCTTCATCAGTTTTTCCATCCCAAGTCAAAACCAACAACTATGACAGTTATATTTGCTTATAATCAGACAACCATAAACTATGACACTTTTGGTATAACCGAGGTATTCCATAAAGTATGAGGTTTCTTTGGAATAGATTTCCAACTTTTTAGATTTCCAAACCCTCACCACCAAAACACCCTTCTCCATATAAGCCTGGATACTTTTTAATGGGAAAAAAAATCCCAGATATTTATAATAAAAGAAAAATCATGTCTTGAAAACTAGTTGCAGTAGGACCCAGATGAATTCCCTTCCTGCTGCCACTGCTGCTCAACTCCACCTGGTGTCTGGCTATTAAAGCAGACTCTGAGTGTGACACTAAAAGATCTCATCAGTTTTCACACAGCAATTTTCTTCTTAAATTTATAAGATGTCTGTAAAAAGTACAGTTAATACCTGTTAAAAGCATGGGGAACAGGAATGCATAATCTCTTAAAACACATCCCAGAGAAGAGAAAGCAAACTGCAAAATTTTCAGCTCCCTTTTTTGGATGAATCTGCTCTTAAATGCCATTTCCTAATCTCTTGTTCTCAATTTCTTGAGTCATTTTGGAGTCAGAACAGAAATAGTCACAAATACATGTTTCAATTTTTTAACCTTTGAGACATTTTGTAACTGCCTTAATTTCTCACTCCACCTCTTCACATCTCAAAGTCACTGTAGAAAGCTTAAGAGAGAAACAATACATAGAAAATCGGGAACATTTTAATTCCCTATTGTTCAAACAAAGCCTGAATCCTTCAGATATAGATGTACTGAGTTTCTCAAACTGTACAACTCTGCTGGCTGTGCGCTGGTTTTTGGATGCTGTCACCTACTGAGATACTTCATTTAAATGTTGAAGAGTGGTTAAAAGGCAAAATCCCAACAAATAATAATGTATTGTCAGAGAGACAGGAAGTCATTGCAAAAACTGGAGCTGCCCAGTTGCCTGGAATATCACTTTCCTTAAGAACTACTTGCAGGACTTTACAGGAATTTCACCTAATTATTTGCAGGAATGAATGAACTGTTACACAGGATGAAGCTAAAGGTCCATCTGATTGAGGATATTTTCTCCAGCAGTTTCATACTTATCTAACTTTTGGAATTATTATCCTCTCTCTTGTAAACACAATAGACTCTCGGGGATTCATAGAAATTACTGTTCAGTGTGTTAAAAAAGAATCAAACTAAAACAAAAGGAAGGACCTTTCCACACAAACAAAATCATTAAATTGTGAAACTCTATGCTGCAGAGGCCAAAAGTATAAATGGTTTTATGGAAAGAATTCAGGGGAAGTAAGTTCACCGCTGACTATTGACCAGGATGACCAAGCTAACAGCTCAGAAAGCCTCTGGCTTGGCCAACTGCGGGAAGTTCAGGGGATTCACCAGGGAAGCACTGCCCTGTGCTTACCCCTTCCTAACACTATCTGTGCTGGCCAGGAACATGCTGGGCTTGTCAGATCCAACACATCTCTTCCTGTGACTGAAAACAGCAACAAGGAGTCTGCAGCTCAAAGCACGGAAAACTTTCACTTACTGCAGTCCTGGCGCACCACTTTCCCCTCTGTGTTGTTAATGGCTAACATTAGCCTGTGTGGTGATGTGTGAGCAACCAAAAGGGTTGGAAAGGATATAGGTTTAAGAATATTTCTATGGGTGGAGAGTCTTCCTAATTTTGGCCAGTGCAAGACGATTCACACCCTGAAACACAGGAAAGAGTTTTCCCTACACCTGCTTGAGATGAGTTTCTCAAACTTGTATGAACACCTCCCAAAGTAACGGACAGTAAGTAGAATACTTTCGGGCCATCCACACAAATAGGCGGTACCGAGCTACGCTGCCAACCGACTCACTAACATCCCTGCAACTAGTTTGCTCAGAGATCTAAGTGAATGCTGCATTCATGTGCATCTGGTAGCCCCCATACCAGTTCTTAGCATCAATTCACTAAATCACAAAGGAATTGGGGATTTGGGGGGGATTTTGGGGACCACCTAATCCCATCCTGTACCCAAAGCAGAATTGATCAGAGTAAACTGCACAGGACTGTGAGAAGTTGGGTTTTGAACAGCCCTAAGGATGGAGACATCTCTACTTTGCTTATTGTCCTATAGCAGAATTTCCTGTATTTCTGTTGGTGCCCATTGCCTCTTGTCCTATCATTGGATACCATGAGAAGAGCCCGGCTCCAGCTTCTTTACTCCCCCCCATCAGGTCATCCCCACCTTCCTCATGTCACAGACGGAAGTCAAAATTCAGAAAATCTAAAAGAAAGTAAAAATAAAGCTTCACTGCCTGATCCTGGATTGAAAAGACAGTGGTCCTAGGTGACTGTCTCAGCTGTCTGATTCCTGCAGTTTGCATGGTCATCTCATCCACCAGCAAGCACCACTGAGGCTGAGCAGCTGCAAAGCACTGTGGCTATAAGGGAGGAAGGGAGCAGCAAACTCTCCCTCTCAGGCAGAAAACTTACAGCAGGTCTCATAAGATTTTTAAAACTCCATATGATCTATTAAAATAAACTAATCAAACACCAGCAACAACTTTTAACATCCCCAGAAGACAGACTCTTCAACACAGAAAGGTTAAATTACTGCTATATGATATTTTACTCTTTCAATAAAATATTTATAATGTAGCCCCACAATACAACACAATATAAAAATACACCACCCCTTTCACAAAAGCAATTAAATAAATAAAATATAAACCAACTCAGTACCCTCCAGGCACTCAGACCAGCAGACTCAGATTCTCCATCCTGGTCCTTTATCCAAGCACGCTCACACAGCCACAAGCACATCCCCCTCTCTTGTCTCTCTCTTCCATAGACACTTAAGTCCCATTTATGTCCTGGCGCTTCCCTGCTCTGTTTTTTGCATAAATTTTAATGATTAACAGCAAGTGGTAGTGAAATATCAATGCTGTCAAATGCATCTATTAGTCTTTCTTGAAGCTGGACTGAGAAAGATGTTTTCCAGCTGTTTCAGCGCAGATAGTTTTTAAAAGCATGTTCCCCTAACCAGCCAGCTCATCTGTCAAACACACACATTCTGCAACAAAGAGCAGCCCTGAATCCCAGAAGTACAAAAGGTGGCTGAAAGAAGGCAGGTGGCAAAAAAGGCTAATCCAAACCCTTAAACTCCAACCCTGCTCTTCCCCATCTTCAGCCAATATCTGTATTTTTCCAGTAGTATAAGACTGTTTCAAAGCTCAACACTGGCATCTTCCTAAGACTACTTAATGATACTTATTCCTTTTAATTTGTGAGCAGAAACACTTCAGCAATATAGTTGAAATGAACAAAAAATGCAAAAAATGGAAAGCTGAAAGAAAAAATATAACTGTGCACTGAGGCACAAAATACCCTGACAAAAAGAGAAATACTCCAGAAATAACTTTGATAATACAATTATTTTTAAAATGTCATGCACCTAACAGAAATACCAATAAAATTATGATCCTCATGGAAGCAGCAAGTCTACTCTTCAGTTTTAACACACAAGGAACTAAGGAGTTGGCCCAGAAACACAGAGGATAAACCAACTTTGTGGAAAAGCTCTAAAACTTAAAAATTTTAATTTGTGCTGCCTCCCCTGTTATAGTCCATAAAAACATACATTCCTACCAAAAATAGAAAAATGAATACAGGAAAAGGATGGTGCAAAAGTTAAAGAGGAACATCCCCATAAATTAGCACACTGACAAACCTATGTAGATAAGATGAAGTAAAATGACAATGTGGTGGAGCCTCCAGGGCATTAGACAGCTTCCACTTAAAATTGCCATGTGGTATCAAAAATTGTCATTGCTTCTGATCAATGAGTTACAGTAGCATTAGCTTTTCTATTCATAAATAATCTTCCACTGGGAAATTCCCAATCTATACAATTCCTTCTCTTTTTTGTTAGCAGGATATTGACCTAAAAATTGAACAAACTAAATTAGAAAGGTATTTTTTGCAACAAACCCACATTTCTGGATCCCATTCAAGGCAGCTCTCCAGGGCATTCCCAGTTCTCCGTCCTTCCCGGAAGGCAGGACAAGCTCCAGCCTGTGTGGGAAGCAGAGGGTGCTTGGCTTTGCTGCTCCCCTGCTGTCAGAACAGCTCCCTCATGCAAAGAGCTTGTCAATCAGTGACAGATTATAAAAAGGAAATGAAATGTCACACTCCTGCAAGTACCCGGGGACAAGTGAGCTTACCTAGAAAACTGGGATAAGCACAGTTCCTGATCTGTTAAGTCAACAAGGTCAGAGAAACCACAAACCCCTGTGCTACAGGCAGGCTTTCAGCAGTCTCATGCTTCCCCTTGGCATTTCCAGGCAGGATCCCATGGGTAATGCTGAGGTGTGAGGGATAAGGAATAGGGTGATTTATTCTCAGAGAACCTTGACCCTCTCCTTCAGAGTAAATGAAGACTCTCTACCATGCAATGCACTGCCAGATGTGGATGGGACAAAGAGAGGATGCTACCCAAATACCTTTATTCCATTACAAAGAATTTTAAGGCATTAGTTTTAATAACCACAAATTTTCAAATAGTGCTCCTCAGCACCTGGACTGTGAATGGAAGGTATGGAAGCAGCTGAGGTAACACAAGTTGCCAAGTAATCTGACTTGGACATGATTCAAAGCACCTAAAATTGGTCTGATTTCACATTCTTGGCAGGAGAAACTTGATTAAGAAAACCATTTTTCACTAGTTACTGCTTTTAATAAATAGCCTACTACTTGTAGCCTACAGAAACGGGTACAGTGACTAAGAGTGGGTGAAGCAGAAGAGAGGATGACTTGCCAGGCAGTTATTATTAGACACCTGATGTCAGAGCAATGATGGTTACCTCTGTGAAAACACTGTTCCTGAGCACGACACGGTTCATCTTTCAGGGAGGGACACGAGCAGATGGAGACATCAGCAGACCTCCCCTGCAGTTCCCCAGGGAATATTAATCCACACTTCCCATTTTGAAACAAAATTCAAATTACATGACATACTGCCCCTCTACAGCATCTACAAAAGCAGGAAGCCCACAAACATTGTGACCATCCCCTCTGACAAGGCCAAAGGGGACCCAAAACCACTGTTGCAGCACAGCCTGGATTTATCCTACTGTTTGCAAAAACCCTACATTTTTGACAAGGTAGTGAATGGATCTTCTCACATCTGATATCATCTGCTGGCACTTGCCAAATCAGGAAAAAAAAAAAGGAGACTCAACGAGAGTAAGGAAGATAATTTCTGTTCTAAGGAGAGCTTTATCTTCTCAGACATTTGAAAAGCTTACTGAAAATCCAAGAGCAGCAGGATGGATAGCTTGTTAGACAACCATTATGTTGATAGAGAATATTTGAATTTTGAGAACAGCATATAAAGCCTAAACTCAAGTAGTCCACTAGATATGAGAAACCTTCTGCAAATGGAATCCAGACACAGAACATGGATAAAATAAATCTTGGCAATCACTAACTTTGTACTGAATCTTCACCTTTCAAGGGTTGAAACATAAAACAGTCACAGAACTGAAGGCAGTAATACCCCAGGTTTTAGTCAGATAGATGGCTGCCTCCTGAGTACTGGTCTGTGCACCCAGGCCCACCTCAGGCACAGCCTTGCAGTGCCCATAGCCCCAGAGCTGCTCAGCTGCCAATAGCTCCTCTCTTCCTCTTACTTCCCCAGCTTCTCCCCAGTCCCCTC
Source organism: Donacobius atricapilla (assembly GCA_013397315.1). Taxonomy (NCBI): domain Eukaryota; kingdom Metazoa; phylum Chordata; class Aves; order Passeriformes; family Mimidae; genus Donacobius; species Donacobius atricapilla. Next base: position 1,365,651 of record WBMY01003777.1, read on the forward strand.
CTCCCCAAAACAGGAACAGGGTCCGTCTGTCAGCACATCCTGAATTAAGCAGTCAGTTTGGTTTCTCATCTTCCACACACAATCACGCATTTGTCCTCAGCTGGAGACATGGGGTGAAGTCGAAGTCAGGAGACTGATCTCTACGGTCAAGTTATCAAGATAATTCTAGCTCATAAACCGATGTTCAGCTCTACTCCGGCCGACTAAAGAAAATTTTTAAGCTTTTGCATCAGACGGACGGCTGGGGAACGACAGCGTCCTCATTTCTGCACTGGAAAGTCACTCCCACCCACCCAAGTAGCTTGGACTGGTTGTGGCAACACAGGGATGTCAGCAGCCAACCTGCACAGCCCACCACCAGCAAGTTAGATTAGATTAGATCCATCAGGTAGAGTTTTAACTGTCCTTCGGCACTTCCTGTTGAATTAGGTCCCAGGCGTACTTTAACAAGTTCTCCAGTACTTACAATAGCTTAAATTCTCTTAATCTGCTGGAGTCATTTTTGGCAAGTAGCAAAAACAGTGAATCATCCCACATTATCCCAGAGAGACTTCATAAATGAATCCTCCTATCTGAGGAGAACTTGCTGAAGGCTTTTTTATGTGAAGGAAACTATTTTGGTCCTGTAAATAAGTAACAATGATTCAGTCCAATAAAAGAGCCATTTGCTTTTTCATGCTGATCTTTACTAGAAAATGATAGGGCTGGTATACCGCTGTACACCTCCAGATTTCATTCATTCTCCTCCAGCAACCTACCAAAAGAGAGAGAAAAACTGATATAAACTCTCTTCTTTTACATGTTTTCAACTGAGTCCTGTGTAAGCTCATTTTTATTTTAAAAGCCTCCCAAAGCAGAGGTGACTCAGCAGTCATTACCTCAGACATCAACATAAAATTAGAGATGTTATAACAATTATGTCAATTAAATTAGCTAGACATCTTTAGCAATTCCGATTATAACCAGACATTAAATTTCAGACTAATCTGAATTGCAATCAAAGCCCATATTTACATCTTAGACGAATGCCAGATAGAAATGTCAATTAATTTGTATATATTGTTTGAAAGACCAATTATGATCATCAGGCACAGTGGTAGACAGTAGCTGTACAAGTCACAAACAATCTGATTTCTCTTCAAAGAATGAGTTTGCCAGTTTCCCTCTTTTTTCATTTTCACATTTGTTTGCTTATTATTTCGTAGGTAGAAAAAAGGAAAAATACACCGATTTCAACAAAAGGTTTTGGTTTTCTTAAAAATGTTAAATAAGCTCTCAAATCCAGTAAGCCTATAATATGCATTGCTGACGGCATGTTAACTCTAATAATTATTCTTTGTTAGCAAAGTAAGCTGTACAAATTTAGCTGAAGTATAAAAGTCACTAAACAATGAGCATCTGTCATAAAACGGTGGAATACATCATGCACAAAATCTCCAGTCCGTTCAGCCAACGGTAAAGGCCCTCTCCCTCTGTCTATGATAGGATTTCTGGGCGATGAATGGGGCTTTCTCTTCAGCATAATCCTTTCCTAATTTAGTGTCAGGATTTTATGATGCAATTCTTCTATTCTGAAGCTGAAACAATTTCAAGTCTCTCTTCACAAAAATAAAACATTAATAACTCTGTCTTATTGACATGAGAGTTTTGTAAACATTGAATTGCCTATCTTTCCAGAAGACAATACCAACAAACACTTTCTCTTTGCCATCTAATGTCTTTATATACTTACAGGGGTAAAGAGTATCTATAAAATTGCAGCTGACATACGAATAGGACGTTGGAAGGTCTGACACTCACTTGGAGCTCATGGAGAACTAAACAGTCTGTCAAGCCATTTAGCAGTAAATTGGATATCTTATTGTTCTAAATAGGATTGAAACAGGACCTGCATTGTTGTACAGAATTAGGAGTGACAATGCAGATTACTCAATTTTAAAAGGAAGATAAAGAAATAACTGGTCCTGAAACATAAAACAGGGGTTACGGTCTCTCATAAAAACCTTTCATAAGCAGAGAGGGACTTTTTTCCTTATAAATACATTTTTTAATATGGACAGGTAGATTTTCTTTACACACAGGTAAAGAAAAAAAGTCCTTGTGATATTTTTATAGGAAATTTGCTGCTGGAAAATAATTAGGTGAAATAGTCTCTCTCTGGTCATAACTTGCTGTCACAAAGCTCAATCCTACAAACCCAGAACCCAGCACTGATCCCTCCAGTGTGTACAAAGCCTCAGTCAGCAGTTGGGAAAACCAAAGATTTAAACACAGGGCCACAGTTCTGCATCAAATAGAAGGAAGGGGGGCAACCAACCTTCCACAAACACACCCCAAACCACCACCACCCAGCAACACCACCAAGTTTCCAAAGTTTCCACACATGAAATGACTGTAAGTAAAACAAAAAAAGACCTCACTCTAAAATATCGATAGTTCTAAATTTGCCAACTTCATTCCTATTTCTGTCCCTAACATTACACGGAGAGCCTCTACTCAAAGTGAAACATCACCACAGGGGGAGCAGCCTCTGTTAACTGGCAAAGCAGGTGAGCAGGGCCAAGCAAAGCCCTGCAGACAGACTGACTGCACGATGCAATCCTACCTTTCATGGTTCTTAACATAACTTAAGATTGTATAGTTGAAATGCGTAATTGTACACAAACATAATTTTGGACAGTGAAAATGGCAGTTTGTTATGTGCTGCTTTAAAGGAAAACTATTTTGACAACAGGACTTGAAAGTGGTATTTTTAGAATTCACATACAGCACAGCATTTCAGCCAAAGAAAGAAAACACCAAGATATTTCTAAACTGAAATATCGGTATTTGTGCTCCATATTCCTGACTCATTAAAATCTCAAATGCTCAACTTTAATCTTCCACACAGTTAAACAATGCTTTTTTTTTGCTTTATGCATTTTCTTATCTGCAATAAAAATGCTTCATTCCATGTCCTTCCTATATGAACCCTAAATAACTTTTTCATTAAACACAATTTTCTGCTATCACGATTTAGACTGCAGTATCCTTCTGCTCAGGCCTTTTTTTGCAAAATAGATCTGGAATATCAGATTGGACTAGTCAGCTATTCGTTTCAATATCCTACCCCTGACAATAGGGACTTATAAATGTAAAGCTGTAGTGAAGCTTCAGGAAACCACTACACAATAATCTGCTCTTGGAGAAATTTCTTCATAAAACTCATTTATTTCCAACTAGCCTCAGCTCCCAGGCACGAGAGCATGTACCCATAATCTCCACCGCTTACTTTACGTGCTATAATTGAAGCCTCTTTTTGCTTACTTCACCTGAGTGCTACTATGTTGTACATATGTTTTCTGGGAATAACCTCACGGAATTCACAGATTAATTTTATATTGTGTGTGGGTTTTGCTTCCTTTTTTGCTGAGTTTACCCACACCTCGGTGATCCCCGTGTGATGCTCTCTGTGATCACAACTGTCACCTCGGTGAGCGTGTTCCTGGGACTTGGATGCTCGGACAGAGCTACGGGATGCCTTTGAACACAGGCCTGGCAAACAAGACTCTTTGCAAGCAGATGGCACATTTGCCACCAGGCTTAACCAAGGCTGAACTGTGTATTGCTAATGAGGTCCTGTCACAGAGGAACTGCAAAACCGCCCCTCCGCCCTTGGCTGGATTATCTGACCTACCCACATTCCACAGATGCACAGGACACAACTGCTGCTTGTAACATTTCAAACACAACAGTAAGGAATCCAATGACTCTTATAGCTCCTGGCCCTTCCCAAAATCATTTTAAACATTTAACTGTCCAACCATGCGTAAAATGGCCTTGAGGCTGCAAAACAATTGATGACATATGAGTGAACACTATTGAGTGGGATCCTTTAACGGCATAGGGCTTTCTGAGTAAGATACACCACTCTTCAAATCAGGTGGAAAGAACAGTCCAGCCTGGAAGTGTCCAAAGCACATTTCCTAACTTGTACCCAGTGTGAACAGTACACAAAAAACCTGTGGTCACTAACTGTGAAAGTCAAATACACTGGAGCTTCTTTCCATAAAACAAAACATGGTAATAACAAAAATTCCTCGAGACTGTCACCCTACTTTTCTTGTCAAATGAGCCTTTAAAAAGCAAGTGAAGACAAATTAGGATAATACCAGAAATTAAAATACAGTATTTTACAAACTATTAAAAATGTCAACCCTTGATCCATGCTGTGACCTTGGATACGAAAGATAAAATGAAAGGCCTTCACATAGAGAGAGAATTCAGAGTTTAAGTAAATTTCACCTCACGACTGAAGGCATGCAAATGAATGTAATTAACCAGGTCTCATTAGCAAGGTTTGCTCTAATTTATAGTCTTACTTTCAGTTTTTCTCTGAGTGTTCCAAAGATGAAGATCAAAAAAAGGAGGTCAAACTGAAAGATTCATCTTATATCCACAACCAGTTTTTCAGTAAAACGGGACACCAGTGTCATAGTTGGTGACAGCCATTCCAAGAGAGTCCAAGACTCCACTGACTCAGTTTAAAGCTATATTCCAATGCCAGTTCCTACCCAAATACAATGTAAAGCACCAGCAGTTCATTTGGAACATAAACCAGAGTATGATTCCTCTTCAACAAAATGCCCTAATGTTATTATTTACACTTTTACTTTTTCTTTTAGGGCTCATGTAATTGGGGAAAAAATTCTCAAGTGCTTAGAAATTTAACATTTTATTCAGGTTTTAATGACAAAGCTCTCAAGAACATGATGTGTTGGGTTACTTTTTTGATTCACAAAATAATAAATCAGGAGTAAATGGATTACATGAATTTCATTGTAATTCTGACCCAGTTTAACAGATTTTTTTTACGAAATTGCTTCAACAGGTACTACTTCCCACAGAAAGGCCAGGACTAAGGCCAACAGTTGGGGATTGCATGGGAAAGGAACCAGCACAGTGCACTGGATGTAGGCACTCTACAAGAGACCAGCTGACTTCTTCTCACTATGGCACTTCAATTGTTTGGAGCAATGTCTGCACTACTGTTTATCCTTTCTCACCTCATTACTGCTCTCCAACTAAATACATTCAAAGGTTTTGCAAGTCTACATCTAACTTATTTTGCTATTTCCAAAGGCACTGTCCAACTATAAGACCTGCTACAGAGAGTGAACATGCAGCTGCTGCTTGGAAAAGTCTGGGATGGAGCCTGGAGCATGTGCATCAGCCATGATGTCACATTTCAATTTTCCTTCCAATCTACTCTAGCTGTTCTGCTAAAAAGAAAAAAAAAAAAGGCCAATCATAAGCTCAGGGACTTTTAATCAGGGAAGAAATAAAAGCTTAGTTCATTCACATGGTTAAACAGTAGGATTCTCCTCCCTTTTACAATCCTAATGGTGACACATGGAATGAGTTTTTGTCTTAATTTGGTTCAAATCCACAGAAAAATGAAGCCAATCTCTAGAAATCATCCTAGCCTGCTTCTGAACCATTATTTTCCATCAAGAATACACATTGAAAAGGGACTTTCACTGGTCAGTTCTTGCTCTTTGCATTACTTGATTCCACCCATTACCTCTGCAGCAGGGAAGGAAACAAAAATTATCAGAGAGAAATGTTACAGTCTTTATAATCCAATAGTAATGTCAATGATCATTAAGTAAGGAGAGATTTTACAAGCAGAAGTCTGTTTTCAAGTTCAAATGTTCCAGTTTTTATTCAGACTGATTACAGGCTTGATCCTTAAGCAATTATTTGCTCTGTTAGGCACAATTTTTCGATGGCTTTCTCAGCCTTTACAGTCAGCACTTGAAATAAATGGCAACACTGTCTTAGAATGGAACACAGAAGTTCCCTCTTAAAGCAGGTGGCATCAGCTCTCTCAAAACGTGTTCAGTGTTTCAAATGATTCAGCCAATGTCAATGTCAGGACTCAATCTCCTCCTTTCAAGCGAGGAAGTGCTGCCAGGACCTTTTATATCTTTCAGCCCTTGCTAAAGGCTTGCCATCCCCTTGACCTCTGACCACTCTTCTCTTACCTCTGAGCAGCTCAGTATGCACCAGGCAGCTACTTCCAGTACAGTGAGCTTGAGTCACACCTTTCCTTTCTCCAACATGGGAAACTGAAGAAGAACTGAAGAAATTAACCTTCCCTGACACACTCCACTATTCACTGCTTTTTAACCGCTGATTTTTCAGCTGGTGTCTGCTGTGTAAACAGCAAGCTCATCCAGTGGCTCACACCTTGTGCTCCCCATGTGGAGTAACATAGCTCAGGGTCTGAACCATGCTGTCATTCAGATTTCAGACACAGCCAGCCAGCCTCTGGGGATAAAGGACAGCCATGACCCCAAAGGGGATCTTCTAGAAGAGCTTTACATGGAAGGAGACCTAGCCCTTCAGTAGTATCACTGAGTCACAGCCCCTTCACTGTGACCTGTCCCAGCAGGACACTGTCCCAGCCTCGTGACCTGGAGCCTGCTGAATTCTGAGCATCCAGCTCTTGGGTTTGGACTAACTTGCAGAAGGAAGCATCCCTTGCTCCCTTCTCATTTCCTTTGTGGACCTGTGTTCAAAAACATGAAAGCCCAGAGCCAGACATGCTATTGAGCAGCCTTGAACTCAATCCATGTGTTGTAAAAGAAAGCCTTTATACCATTATGCAGGAAAACAAAAGAAGAAGCACTTGAAAGTATTCCTTCACTTTCCTTGGACAGGGGAAAGTAACTCTCTTTGTCCCCAGACTCCATTCAGTTCTGTCAGATAAGGACTTTCTGAATAAAACAGCCGCCCCATACCACACATGAACATCTGACAGAATAGGCTGTACTTAAGAATGGAAAAACAAAGGAAAAACTTACTCCTGTTCTTTAGTGGGTTTTGAAATCTCAGTCAGGCATTTCAACTTGGAGGCTCAGGTTTAAACCTGGAGATCCAAACAGAAGTACAGCCCTAAAATTGGAAAGACACTTGTGCAGCTGGCCGTTGGATGAATGCAAGGAAAGGAAAACACTTGAACCCAAAGACTGCTTCTCTGAAAAGAAATCCTGTATTATTTCTTTTCAAACTAACCTCTGACGAGATTCTGGTGAGCACGTAAAGCAGCACACCCTGCATCTGCCAGCTCCAGTCAAATTAACACAGAGCCCCATGACAGTGACTAAGAGCAAGCATGACACTGGCCTGAATACAGAACCGCTCACGGTTTTTAAAGAAATGGATAATGGGTAATTTGTAGGAGTTGGTTGTCGAATTATATATTTGGGGTTTTTTTTTTGTATGCAAGCTAATAATAGGCTTAAGCCTGTAACTTGCACTAGGAATAATGATTAAAGTAGCAAGCTTTGGCAGTTTCCGTCTGCAGGACTCTCTCAGCTGAACTCCTCCCACAGCCACAGCAAATCCTAAGAGGTATCTTAGGAGTGGATAATATGAATCACCACTTCTTTAAAGCAAGAAGGATAATGCAGATTGGCAACCTTTTTTTTTTTTTTTAAGAGCTAAAACCTGTCATGAAATAAATTCACTGCTGACCCACAGGAAGCCACTGGCACAGCCACTGATTAAAAGAATCTCAAAAAACACATTCAGGGATGTTACATCCTTAACTCTGAATGATTTTTTGCCATTTTAGATGACAAATTGTACTACAGTTTCAGTCTCACTAACTTGACGAAATAATTTTTGAAAGTGTCTGAAAACATAAAGATCTACTTAATCTTTTTAGTGATCAATACTACAGTACTACACAGAAGATTATGCAATAGATTTAGCCGAAGTTAATAGAGAGCTATTTGTGAATCTAAAATGATGACTTACCTGGATCCATCTAAAAGGGAAATTAGTATTAAGGGGTGATGTGGCAAGATGAGGACTGGTCAGGTAGTAAAAAACTAATATCCTTAAAGAAAGCAATACACAAATAATTCTCACTTTCATAAAACTTTGATATGATAAAGCACTGACTAAATATCTACAGCATGCAATGAAAAGACAAAAATTCAATCCTGACCCTAATCTGAACCTTGTCCAAACATCAAATTCGCATCCTTGAGAAAGACCAACCAACAGTGAATACACTGAAATTATTTCAAGAGATCGTTCCAGCAAATTACCTTACAAAGTACTCTTTCAGCAATTCAAGGGCCAGGCAAGAGCTTTTTTGACTGTTTTAAAGATACTGGGGTTTAAAAGCATTTATAAGCAAGGCTTGTGTTCTGTTGGAGCTGTATAGAAGTAAATTGCTGCATACTGGGACTCCCCAGTAACCTCCATCTGTCTTCCACCTGCTTCTTGTACAGTGGATGGCAGCAGGAACTGCCTGATTTTTTTTAAAATGTAGGGGCTTTTTTGCACTAACACAGTGTTACAACCACATAAGAAAAGGAAATTTAAGAAATTAACAACCACAGCAGATAATAAAAGTTTGAGCTAAAAGGAATACTCTTCAAGATGCAACAACCAGGCTTTGGACAAATGTTACCACCAAATTAAGGTTTGGTTGCCTTGCATAAATATATCTATTCATCACAAAAAAACAACCCGTAATGCTGAGCATTAGAAAAAAAGTGTGAATCTTCATACGGAACCAAGTCATTATCTCTTCCAGAACACTTTTTCCATTTCGTAAAATACCCACTGCCACTGTAAGTTGGTAAAGCGGAAAAAATAGCCAGAAATAAAGGCAGAAAGTTTTTAGCTTTTCTTTTCATTGCTGTTAAGTACAAACATTTTCAGCCTGCAACCAGAAGAATTATTTATGTCAGAGGAAAAGAAAATAGTATGAAGAATTTAAAGACATTTCATAACTTGGATATTTAATTCTTACATACAGTAAACAGGTTAGATCATTGCAACAATATGCCTACTAAAGTGACTTATTTCAGCTAAATGAAAAGGTTAATTATAAGGCCTGGATAATTATTCAAAATGAAAAAAATACAAAACCCCATCATGAATCTTAAAGATGACATCTTTAATTCAAGACTAAAGCCACAAACCTTGTTGTTTACACACTACAAATGGGGATGTGTTCCTTTTATGAGATGGTGCCAAAAAGAAGGTCACGATGAGAGCAGTAAGGAAACACTAATGTTAGTTAGATTCTACTTTATTCAGATCAGAAAAAAAAAAGTTAGTATAAACTAATATCATCCTTCAAGCATAGAAGTTACTTCAAGGACATTAAACAGGAGAGAAGTGCATGTTTTCATTAGCAACTCACACAGTAAAATGTGTCCAGTCTATCACAAGCAAAATTAAACTGATAATGGCTTGACACTGTTATGAATCAAGTGGTTGGATTACTGCAGACTGCAATATTTTTCATCTCTACCTGGAAACAAAAGCAGTAAACCAGGTAGGCAACTCCAGCCCTTCATATAAATGGGTATTTGTCTCTACTTAAACCACAAGCTGACTCTTGTTTACCTGGCTATGAGCATCTTTTGCCCCAAGTGTGGACGGTCCCAAACGCCCCAGGAATGGCTAGTCCAGTTACACTGATTCCAGTGGGAGCCCTTCCAATTTGCTAAAAGCACAGAAGTCCTGCAGCGCAGGGTCAGAGGAAAGCAGCTCAGAACTCAGAAAAGGGCAGCTTTGTCTAAGCCCTACACCTCAAACTCTGCCTGTCCACTTGCTACAGTGCATCACCAATCCAAGGACATCCGTAAGAAATTCCAACTGGGTACAACAGTGCAGGCCAAATGGGTACAACTGGCCTGTGAAGGAAGAATGGCTTGTGCAGGAAACAAAGCAGGAGGAATAAGTATTGGAAGACTCACAGCTTTGCCACTTGGCTACAAAAGCCCCAGCCATGTGCAGCAGTGAGCCCCGAGCAAGGAACCCAGCAGCTGAAAACACTCAGCCCTCCAAGCTGCAGTGACTGTTCCTGAGAACAGACCCACAGTTGTCAACGTTAACACAATTTCACACTGTCTCTAATCACATTTTAATTTTAAAATAGCACATTTCCAATGGTGCATTTCTATTCCTTCCCATTTTACATGGAATTTGCATTTCTTAGAAGCAACTGGCTTCTCTGGGCTCACACACTTTGCTTGAGTCATACATTAAAACCTGCTCTGCCGTTCCCTTTTCTTCAGATGCAACAGGAACCAGAAATGCAAACACACCGAACTCAAAACGGTAGGTTTGCAACTGATTCTTTGCAGACACAAAATAACAAGCAAATAATAATGTATCAAAAAGTAGCATTGAAAGCCACTTCTTATTCCAAGTCCTCACTCCTATTTTGCTGTGCTTGATTGCCTAGAAACCACAAAAAAAAATGAAGTTCTAAGAACACAATAACTAGAAAAATTATTGCAGCACGGAACAGGTAATTTGCATTCTATATTTAGCACATATGCATATGTTAATGCTGACATGAACAACTATTAGAAATGCCTGAAAGTGTCTCAACCAGAGCTTCTGCAACTAAGTTTTTCATGGTAAACAGGAGATGAAATATTTAATATTCAGAGTTAATAGTTTGGAAAAGCTTACATTTCAGACTGCTCATCGCAGTTTATCATAAGTGCACAACAGGTTTTATGTTAGCCAGTGGATGGACATACCTTGAAGCTACCAGCTTTAGAGAAATATATAAATAATTATTTGTTTGTATTTAAGGAATAAATGGAGATACATTCCTAGACCGGTAGATTAAAGATACAAGATTACAACCTGTCTCTCCTCCTTCTAGAGTGGGGGACACAAGAGGATTTGCTAAAGAGCAGATAAATCAACATCACTTTCAGGACAAAAGCACCACACACTAGGAAGGAAGATACTAAAAAATTACCGTAATTACGTCTACAGAGTAGCACCTAAGATGGGAAGATACTGGATTTCCACGAATTTGGGAAGCCGCTTGCTTTCTGTGGCAAAAGGCAGAAGCTCTGCCTTCTTCTCCCTGCCACATGCCAGATGAGGTGGGGAGAACAACCCATGACTCCAGCCCTGTGCTGGGTTTTCCAAGAACTTATACTGAAGGCTTGGAGGTGAGGAGGCAGGATCTTGGTGGCAGTACAGTTTGTCATCCTGAGACAAGCGCTCCTTCCTTAACAAGCTTATGGCTGGGGTGAAACTCCCTCACTCCAAAATAATACAGCCTCTTAACACAGGAAAAAAAAAATCCTGTGTTATATTAGGAATCACCTTAAAGCTGGTTCTGAAGGAGCAGCTGAGGAGTCTTCTCAGCTGAGAGGAATACTGAGCCACAATTAATTCCTTGGCTGCGCTTGGGGCATCTCGGCAGAGAAGCGGTAGGGCCCCATGCGAGGGGCAGAGCCCGGCACAGCGAGCTGCCAGCGCTGCAGCCCGGTGCCCTGGCACGCCTCGGAGGGCACGAACCAGAGCAGGCTCTGTCCCCGCTCCCAGCACGGGGCAGGGGCGGCCGCAGCTCCCCGCCGAGGCAGAGCCGCGCTGGGGGAGCATCGCAGGACACCCCGCCAGCGGCGAACGCTTCCAGAAGGGCCCGGTGCTGTAGGAGCTCCATTACCACAGGAAATCAATGAGGCCTGCCCTTCCGAGCCATTCACAAAATTAAACCTCATGTGGTGTCAAGTACGCATGGAATACAAACAAGAGAGGAAAACAAAACCTCGGAATATCTTCCTCTGATCTCTTGAGCTAAATAATCTAAGATAGCGCACAGAACAGATGTGCTGTAAGATGAATTTTGGCTGATGTTGCTGAGATTTAGGATGATGCTACTCTTTCAATAGACCCTTCAACAAAAATTTTCTGATGCTTTTCCTCGTTAGGTAACAAATTTGAATTGATATTAGCTAGCCACAGAGTTCAGAAAACTTGCTTCACATTTCAAATTCATATATCCTGCCAAAATGTACTTTAAGTGGAGGTATAGGAAGAAAAAAATATAGCCTTTTTTATTTTTGAAAAGAAAGAAAATATGAAACAGGGAAAATATTACTTAAACAGTGGAATATAATTAATCACCAGGTTCATAAGAAAAAAAAAAGGTAAAGATACATTATAACCAGTTCTCCACAGAGATCAATATACTTCAATTAAAAAAAAAAAAAAATACTGCCAGGTTTCCTCTTTCCATTTGCCTTCAGAACTGCTACCAGTTCTGGCTCCCAACACTAATGAAATGGGGAGGAGAATGAAACATTGTCCCCTTACTACATTTTATGGAAGAAGCCATACACAACATCAATCAGTGTTCTCTTAAGGAAGCCCAAAGGAGTTTCCAATCCTTCATAATTCTGGTTTGAGTGTGGGTGTGCCTTTGCCACTGCAAGAGGAGTCTGAACCTGAACCATGACAGTTCTTTCAGCAGTGGAAATGATCATGCCTCCATCAGGGTGTTTTTGCTACAAAGTGGTAATCTGGGATTGATTCCTCTTTTGCTTCCAAGCAGAGAGCATAGCTGCTGACTATTTTTACACTTTTTCTGGACTAGTACAGACAGTTTACTAAAGGCACTAATTAAAAATTCTTAAATGTTTGTGACATGTTTGATTTAGAGTAACTGAAAGTATCTTACTGCACCTGCAGAGAAGACAAAGCACCAACTGGAGACAAAGCACCAACTGAATCAAGCACCTTGACTCTGCCCAATCCAGCCACTTTGATTATAAGTCCAGAAACTGCTTTTTCGGGCTTTTGATTTCTGCTAGCTGAAAAGATTTGTGACAGTAACACACATGATGATACAGTTCCTAACGACTTGACAAAGAAATACACTGTTGATATTGCCCACAATTGCTTCAACCACTTTGCCTTCACTTAGAATATCTGGACTTGAACATACAAGCACCTATGGACAGAAATCCTCCCACCATGACAGGGAAAGCTTCAATTTAAAATTTCTATAGCACGTTTCTTACTGCACCATGATCCTGAATAAACATCCCCGAGAACATTTCACTACTAACTCAGAAAGTATCATTAATACCTTACACATGAAATAGTTACCAAATCTACACCCCCACAGTACCTGAAAACAGTAGCTAATAGTGGAATTTCTACTTACAATATAACACTGAGCTAGCAAATGGAAACAAACACGAAAAACACAGGCCCTGCTCCTTCAGGAATTCTATGGCTCAGGCAAGAATTGAGAACACGTTTATGAAGACTCTCTAGCCACAAAACCTTTCTAGGAACACAATCTTTTCATGAAATACGTGATTCCTATTTATGCTCTATATTCCACGAGGATGTCACGCTCAGGGAGAAATGGCAGCTTCAGTAAAACACATCAAAAGAAATCCAAGAGCTTATTTTGCCTATCTGTTTTGATCTGCTGAGAGCTCCTAAGACACAGGGCATTTTGTTACTCTGAAGTTATTTTTAAGTAGAAGCCATGTGCATTTACCACCGAAAAAGAAATCAAGGGGAAAAGTATCATGCTCTTAATGACTAATTAAAACAACAAACTGAAGGAATTTTCACACCTCATTGAGCTAAGGACTTTTTACAGAATAATCCCTGAAAGTTCTACTTGGAACCTTTACAGAATAGTATTATGCTTTTAGAAAACCTGTAACTAGGAATCTGCAAGCAATTGCTAATGGCCTCAATACCTGTTCATAAATAATGAACTTAGTTTTTCCTAACTGCTAGATGTCATGCTATAAGGAATTGCACAGTAAGCTACTTCATCACTATGCAATGTACAGAGGAAATAATAAAAGAATCTACCTTTTACTTATTGATTGATTTCTTAGTCTAGTCACAAAAGGTGCTGAGCCTAAATGAACTGCGTATGCTTTCACAGTCATCAGAAATAACGAAACGAGCTATAGGGCAGTACCTTCAAGGTCTCAGTCTCTGTAATTTAAACTCACTGAACTTATTGAAGAAGTTGTTTCATTAATAACCCACCATGAAACCACACACAAACCCAAGGCCACCAAGATGAGGCAATGGTGAATTGCAAGGGACTTTCTAAACACAAGACAGAGGATTCTTGCAGAAAGCTTCCAAGTAACTAAAACAGTGCCAGTCTCACTCATCTTTTTTGTGGGGAACAGCCTTTTTATGGAAAAGAAGTCACACTGTGTTGTTTGCTTATTTTGTGAAAGCAGCACGGTGGGAAAATGGAGCTCAACCCTGAGGACAACTTCACTAGTAACAATATTTGCAAGCATTACAGTGCAACTCCCAGAGCTTTCGTTCTGTCACACAATAAGTCAATATTAAATATTATCAGTTATCTCTGCAGGAAATGCTAAAGAGTAAACAGTAACTCAATTTCAGTTCAAAAATAAGAAAAGGAATCATAGAAAGATCAGTAATTCATAAATTCAAATGCCTGATTTCTCCTTACAGTATAAAGAGGTATCAAAGCTGAGATTTGTGAAGAGTTAGGAAGAAAATTAAGCCCTACAATAAAGAGAAGATAATCCCATGCATTGTGAGCCACTGACCTATTTCCTATCCAAGATCCTCATATAAAGAGATCTTCCTCTCTTAGCAATGCACAAGTCACACCAATACTGCAAACACCTGGCAAGGTTGCTGAGGGCCAGGGAGGTACCTCCTTCCCATTCTGCACACCAGGAACTGCTGCCAGAGCAGAAACTCAACCTGAGGTTTTCTACCTCCTAGGCTAACTCCCTAAGCAGAGAAAATCCCTCCTTGTTAAGGAGACCTGTTACAATAGCATACAAAGTCCCTTGCATCATGTTATCTGAGGGTTAAGATCTCTAGGTAACACAGGTCACTTCAGTTTGCAACTCAACCCCTTTGCCAGAACAGATTTCTTTTCTCACTAAGACAAATTAACCCAGTTAAATAGATTTAATCCATTATTGGAGTGTGAAGTTGGTGCAAGGTATAAAAAAACCTGAAATACCCTCCAGAGTTTTCTTCTGGCATGAGGTCTTACAAGGCAAAAACACAGAATGCACAAGAGTGTGACAGGATCAGGGGGAAGGAAGCCAAAATATTAGCTGTGGCATACAGATTTAGCAAGACAGGTTATGATAATTGCTTTTATACAGACACTTTGGCATAGTACTATTTGAGATTAATGAATAGAGATAAGATTTAACAAAATCACTTCCACCTGTTGCCCTGCTCAAACACATATTTAGAAGGAAGTGCCCCCAAACATAGTGAACACTGTGAAGAAAAAGAACCCCTGAAGTCCTAAACCTGCCAGAAACCAAATGCAGATGGAAAATCGATCTTCTGTCTTTCATCCATTTGACTGAAGGCAGAAATTGACTTCCTTCAAGTCATTAATTAAATTTACTGGGCAAAAATTAATCCTTTGTGTGTGGTCATCACATTATCTTTCATTATTCAGAAGACTGAAGATCTGAAGAAAGAAATCATACAGTTCTAGCTCACTTCACCTTCATTTCTCCAGCCCTGGAAGAGGGTATACTGAAATGCTACCCGCATCAGGCTAAGCCTTTAACAGTGGCACCAATTATTGCTCCTGCTCTTGCTTCTGGGTTAATTCCTCTCAGACCTAAGATCCAGCTTTCCTAAAAGCAGCTATTCATTGAGGCAGTTCAGATAAAGCAAAAGGGGCTTCATTCACGAGGTAAATACAAACGAAGCTTAGACCAGCATTTGGATCACATCATCTGTAGTGAATGAAATAACAGAAGGAGCTTCAAAAATAGGAATGCAATAAAAACCTGTTAAGGACTCATCCTGGCAGCAGTTGTTGTACGTGTTGGAAAATGCCCCCTCCAGCTCGGATGCAGCTGGGGCAGCTCCACTGCACAGGGAACAGTGTGTGGCCAAGCCCTGGTCCCACAGCTGGGCTAGAGAGGGAGCCTTAAGATGGAGCTACTGCTCCAAAAGCCCTTCCCCAGCAAGAGGAATTCACAGTCCATGACATTTGTACAGTGCAGAAGGATGGGGTAGTCACCATCACAAACTCAGAGAAAAAAATGAAAGAAAAATGGCCAAATTTTTCAGAGATGAAAATCATTATCAGTCCACCCTACATTGCCTATGAAAATGTTCTCAAGAACCGTAAGAAACATTAAACTACAACACAGCAATGTGCACATTACAGGAATGGTTTTATACAGCCCCATTGTTGGAAAAGGGGGAAATCTCACCTCTCAAGGATTTAACTACACTCACCACTATCAGCCACTGAAAATTGCTTGCTCGGGCATAAGAAAGACAAGATGGTAATACAATTTTTGATATAAAAAAATCCTCTCCCTGAGCATTTCCAAGTGACAAAGACTCTACAGACTCAGCTCTGCTCTTTATTTCATGAGGAAGAAAATATCCGAGAGCAGATTTTCATGTGTTCCCCATTTGTCCATATATGGCTCCACAAGAATGCACCCTGCAAATACTGGCATGCCAATCATTCATGCTCACAAACATGTTTCTTTTCTGCTGGCACAAGCAGGCTACCTGCAGCTACCTTTTCTGTGCATTGGTTAGTGTATACAAAATTTAACACTGTGAAAAACAAGTCCCTCGGATTGGGAAACAGACTGCAATAAAGCAAGAATTGAATTGGTTGATTATCTCAATATGTGGTTTTAATTACCTTTAACTCATAGCAGTCTGCTCATTTGCATCCTTCAGATGAGACCCTTAATATCCATACCCTCTGTGCCTGCCTTGGACAAAGAAGATAGCTTGGGGCTTTTTGGAAAAAAAACAGATTCCTGCCTCGTTTTACTTGGCTGCTACAGTCCTCTGAGGTGGCTGCAATTCAGCAAAGCCACAGGGCTTGCAGCTTGGGAATTAGGATGGAAATTGTTACATGAATGCAAATACTGTTCTTGGTCTTTTCTTGAAAAAAAGCACCTATTTACTCACCAGCCTTAAAAATTAAATGAGGTTCTAATTAAGGAACAATAAACCACAAAGAAAAAAACAAAACCTGGCAAGAGCAGCCCAAAAGACACAATTTAAGACTAAACAGACCAAATAACCAAGTTATTGGTTATAAAACCAAACTTATTAAACCTAAACCAAAGTTATCTAAAAAGGAACCAAAAGAATAAAGGAAAGAGAATTTTAAAAGATCTTGGCAGAGTCAAGAGAAAAGCTGAGAAAATGAAAGACAAGGTACAAGACCGTGGCCACAGGAGCTGATTGGAGTTTATTAGTGAATGAAATCCCAGTTTAACAAAAATGCATTGTTCCAGTCCGAATGTGCCTAGCTCTTTGTAGGGCACCCAGGGAGGATTAATCTCCTGCCCCACCTCCTTTTACACACAGTAGCCACAATCCGGCCCTTCAAGTCTGACTACTGCAAAATGCCAATCAATTTTTATGGGAAGTGGCAGCTTCAAAATTACATTTCATGGCATCTTCTTACTTCAGATAAAACAAATATGGCTTTACTTATGCCACGCTCACAGGAACACCAATCCTGAAGCATCAGGTTTACACAGCCAGCACACTACACTGCTGGTTTTAGGCACCTGAATTAAGTGTTTGAAGTTATGGCAAGGCACTGCTGCAGCTTACAGCTGAAGCACAGTATGGAACCTGACAAGTGTATCTGAAATCCTGTAATTTTAACGTAGTTGTCACTTCATACTATAGCTAATCAGCTTCCTCAAACATGTCACAACTATCTATTGCATTTTTAGAAGCCTTCGCCTTCCCTTGTTCTTACAAGAACCCTCTCCCAAGCCACAAGCCAGAGGATGAGGACAGGTGCAAAGTAAGCACATTACTTAAGAAAGGAAAATCACTTTTAATTACCAGATTGCAGCCTTAGCTGCAGAAATGCCGAGACCTGTAATTTTGATCTCTGCCCACAGATATGCTTGGCACTAGGGCAGTCTTCCGCGACACCAGACTGTTTCTGATTGCAGGGTGGCAGGATCCTGGCTGACAAGCGCAGAGTTTTGGAAGCAGGGAAGGCAGAAGGGGCTCCAGCCCCCGGCTGGGTCAGCCAGCAGCCCCTGCAGAGAACAGCTCTGCCCAGGGAGGGAGAGGCCTCCCCATCTCCATAGGAGACTGCACCTATGAAGGAGTTTAAAGCCCCTGAAGATCTGGCCAATAAAATCAATTCCAACTCTGTGGAAATAAACCTTGCATTTGATACTAAAAGCTGGCTCTATTTCCTTCTTGCTGCGAGAAGGATTTCTGCACTGTTTTGTTTGAACTGGTTAGTCACACACCAGGAGATAACACTGGAGAAGGTAATAAAAATAAACTACAGCAACAATGAACAGTTCTAAACAAATCAGGAGGTTTCACACAATGCTGGCGGCCAGGGAGAGAACTCTGAGGGTAAAAGCAGGAGGTTAAGTCATGGGCTCCAGGCTCAGCTTTACCTTAAAAGACAAGTTTGTTTAGAAACAGGCTGGAAAATACAGTGACCTCTCTGCCCTGCCCATCCATGCTTATCGTGTTTTGACTAAAAGGCTGTTATCAAAAGATGAGCAAGTTCCCAGCACTTTCTCATTATACACCCTGCTGTTTTCCTGAAGTAAAGAGTAAATCCTGCAAGTTCCGTTTCTTTGTAATAATTACTCTAGAAATAGTTTCTTCACATTAAATATTGTCAGGGCAGTTCTAAAAGAATCTGTAGCCAAACACTGCACGTAATATCTGCCATTTTAATAACCACCTCTACTTCAACTGAACAATTTAGTAGACAGTTGTAAAATTCTAATAAATCTCGTGACTGGCACCCATCTCTATTTTATCTCATTACAGGTTTCATGCTTGCTATAATTTTGTAGAAATGGTAGCTTTAGTTTTCCAAGACAGTGTTGAATTTGAAAAATTAAGATGTACACCACACAGTTTTGACACAAGATAAAAAGCACCTCCATTCACAACTGTAACTGACTGTTCCTACTCCGCAGGACACTTCCATCACTAACCACCCACCCTCTCCTCTTTTTAAGTAAGGCTGCAGCTGGTCCCCAAGAGGTTCTAAATTAAGGCAGGAATGTGGTACAAAGTGCATGTGCATGAATTCAGATCTCTCCACACCCACTGAAATGCATCTCCAGAGATACAAAAGCCCAGTACAGCAAGGGATGGAGAAATCAGCACTTGTGCTGCATGACACGCATCTTACAAAGCAACTGCTAAATGTGTCTCAGGAGTTAACTCATTCACCTCAACAATTCTTAACCACTGTTAGTAAGAAACATAGAATACTAAATAATACATACTCAATCTCACCTTGTGCTCTTCCACGGAGTAATACGGTATTGCAAAAATTCAAGAGAACACAGAGCTGGAGATTGTAAATTATGTCGATAAACATATCTGTAAATAACATGAAATCAATAAAACAGTCTTTGTAAGGACTGTGGTCTCAACGAGAAGTGGAACAATGTTCAGGAACAGACAATATTTACTTTAGAACACCTTTGCATGTTGGAAGGTAAAGATCAGAACAATGTATGAGTATGCCACTGAAGGCCAAACCCACCAATCAACATCCACTTGTGTGCTGAAGGCATTTTTTTCTTAATTCCAGGAGCAAAACAAAGCCTCCTGAAAGTCTCCTGTGGATACTTTCACATATACAAAAGATGTCTCTGTGTTTCTCACACTTCCACTTCAATCAGACATAGGACACAGACAAATACGTGATGGAAGATGGAGCAAAGTCTTTCATTAACCACTTACCAACTGACCACATGTATTAACCTCACACTCTGAGCCTACGATCCCATTTACCTCCTCCAGATGCTAACCACCCTTTTCATATCTCTCTTGCATTCCCCACAGGCTCCCATTTCTTCTCCCTTCTTCCTACTGTTGCTGTTAGTATGCCTCCTGTCAGCATGTCTCGTTTCTCATTTTGTACTTGCCATGATTTAACAAGGGCTTCCCACCTCTGCCATTCCGACAGCTCCTGCTCTACCAGCACAGCACTGACACATTCTGTAGAGCCACGATACTGACTGGATCAAAAACTGACCCAGGCACACAAAAATTATGCAATTTTCAAGCCAGGTGAATCCCCTGGCACAGAGAGGCAGGGATGGCACAGCAGTGAGTGCCTGGGAAAACGAAGCAGCACGAACCGCTGCAGAAACCTGGTGAACTAGATTCCATTGAACTGCAGCCCTAGGCCGGGCTCTCCCTGCTCCCACCCTCCCAGGGTCCTTTCCCTGACCAACGTTCCCCACCTGGCAGCAGTGGCAACTCTCACCTGGAGCTCCTCGTCATCCAAGTTTCACTCAGCACTTTCCTAGCAGTGACATGAGCAGCTCAAATCTCTGTCCCAATAACTTGTATTAAAATGCCGTGGCTCAATGCCAGATTTTAAAGCCTGATAATTTACACATTTTGTTTATTAAAGAGATGGAAGTGAAAATAGATGAAATCTGGATAGGCATACTCTCATGTTATTCATACTAGCATATATCCAAATCACCATTTATTTCTGTGCATATGTAAACTGATGATGGATGAGATGAAAAATCTTTTTTTTAAAGAATTCCTATTAAAAAATGAATTAGTGAAAAATTCCCAGCTTACTAAGCCATTACACACTCTGACTCAATTCTGATCTATATTGATTTAATTATATTTCTTGAAGCTAGAACTAGCTGGTATGTTATTATGTATTTACAGAAAAGAAAGGAACTAGAAATCTAGTGGTACAGGTTAATCAAACTGTCAACAAACCTTCTTTGCTGCATAGCATAATCCACACAGCTATCTCAAAATACATTACAGAGCATTTTAACACAAATAAACTTTAGCAGGTTTTGTTCTATTTTATATATAAAACACTGTCACCTGTAAGGCACGACAATATTATGTCAGAGTTGGAATTTTACTTGAGATGCTGCACGCATTTGAACTTGGGCAGAGTCTAAAGAGTTCTCAGATGTTAAATGCAAAGCCCAGGACCCCCTGGTTGAGCTGGGATGACCAGAACCTCAACTAAAGCTTCACTGGTTACATCTACATCCTAAATGCAAAGCAGCTACAGAACATTGCTGTGCCACAACATACGGGCAATGGGACCAACCAAATCTGTGTGGAAATTTCAAAACTTCACTTTATTTGCTTTTTCCTGAGGAAGTTACATGGAAAAACTCAAATTGGATTCATAACAGAGGGAGAGAGAACTCCACTGGGTCAAGCCTCACCTCAATCACACCATCTTTACAACCATTACAACTGTTATTTATTCACAAACATAAATTCAATTGAAATGGAGGCGACCCAGCAAAACATCTGCAAGAGAGGGGAAGCTGACAGTCTTTGAATTGAAGTGGTTTCACATATCTTACTGCAGTGTATGGAGGCTGCTTTTATACTCTCTAAAGTCTCATTCATGATGCTTAAAGACAAAACTGCAACACTAAGCATTGCTTGGGCCATGAATCACAGTGTGGAGCAGTTATTCACACAGAAAATGCACAACTTACTTATTCAACAGCCTGAACATACTAGACCCCTGCCCTACCAGGTAACAAATTATTTGCTTAAATTAAACATGACCTTCAAGGCAGTAAGCTCGCTTTCAAATTTCAGATAATAACACAGGTCCTGGTTTCAAGTGCCATCAAAATCAGTAGAAAGATTCAGAAACACTTCCAAAGGCTTTGGATTGAGCTCATGGAATGCCAGATCCCATTTGAGCCTCAATACCACCAGCAGTCTTGGTGGTAGAAAAGCAGAAAGAAGGGACTACAGAGGACTCCAATTACATAGTATGTAATGGGCTTCAGTGCCCAGCAACTCGTCAGCCAGGCTATGAAATAACAAGTATTTGACCTCTTTTTTGTTAAAGAATTATGTATTTCTGCAACCTTTACTTGGAATTACTAAGGATAGGAAGGATAATGACACCTCATTTCAAGCCCTGTGGCACACACAACATCAAAACACAGAAAAATTCATAGCTATCACCATACAACTCTAATTCCACTTCCCAAATTCACCTCCTCAGAAGCTGTGCAAATCTTATGTCTCGCTAAAGTCAGTGTTGACTGACAACATCAGATCACAGGAGACCTTATACCAAAATTAATAAAATACACACAAAAATTCTGTGGATACTCAAAATAAATTAGAATTAAATTGGGTCTATGGATAAATTGCAAGATTTAAAGATTTAATACATTTAACATTGTTGCACTTTCACTTTAAAGAAGTCTACGCATCAAAGTGGAAGGTACCATCCCAGACACATATTTTGTTCTTCAAATTATCTAATCCTCCTACAATAATATCACCCAGAGACCTCAGCTGACACGCTGCATTCTCTATCTTCTGCAGCAAAAGGCAGGCAGCACGGAAAAGAACAAAACATGGAAATGTGTTGCTAGGATAAGACGTCATGGAAACCAAATGCATTGCACTTAAATAGTGTGCCATTCTGTATGTGCTTTAACATACAGAAATACTTCATTTTCTCCAAAGTTTAATAATTTCCCTTTGGTGGATTTAGATTCAATTTTTTTTTTATAGCACACCTGAGTTTAAATTTGAAATGTGTTAACCAAATATTGTCTTAGATTTTAATCTCTACCACTCAATAAAGATGATGGGATAGTATAGATCCAATTTGGGAAGATTTTTTTCTGCTAGAGCCTTGCAGAATCATATCCCAAAATGTCATGAGAATTATCACTTTGGATCAGATGCATCTCTCTTCTCTCATCCTGTAAGTTTCTGAAGCCCCAAGGACACTCTGAAGGAGAACAAATGAAAATGAAAATTTAGTTGCTGCACAGAGCCTCAGGGGGCTTTTCTATTCATGTCTCTGGAGAGCAGGGAGCTGAGGTGGGAAGAAGATTTCAAGAGAATTTTCCGGAAACTCATTTCAGGCACAGCCCATGGTCTTCTCTCTCTTAAAAAAAATCCATTAAAGGTTCAAAATAACTTTCAGTCTTTCAAAGATTACATTCCCTATTGAAATTACAATATCATGGGTTTCTAAACAGTAAGCCACTGTTTGCCAGCTACAGCAACAGAATATAAAAAAGGCCCATTGCCACTCTGTAACAGCACATCCCACTATGAAGCCACATATCCAGTACACAGTATTTTCAGGATGCTTGCCCATTTTTAAACCAATCCACAAAATGAAGTTAAATGATCTTAGAATACCTGAACACAGTCTCCAGAATGCTGTCACTTCCCAGCTAGGGAGCTGGGATTTACTAAATAAATTTCATCACTGCTGAAGTGCAATGAAGACACTGTGAACAGCATTTTAACATAGCATGATCACTACTGTATTTTCCTCCTGTCATAATAATAATAACAATAATAATAATTATTATTATCATTATAATCTTCATCATAATACAAGTGATTCTGCTTGTTAGAATTTGAATGGCAGACACTTCACATTGTCAAAAAGATCCTTTTTCCTCCACCTGCTGCTATCTGATGAAGCAAAAGTATCATTGTGATATAATCTAAAGCATCCCTCTAAGAATTTGAGCTGTGATTAGGAAAAAGAAGCTGGGCTGTGTTAAAAACCATTTCCATGCATTTCCCAACAGGCCTGTTACTTTGCCTGAATACTGGGTAAAACTGTCCCTGTACAGAATGCATACCTTTAGAAAAACAAACAGATCTTCTAGACAGGACATGATACTACTTCAAAGCACACCGTAAGAATCAACAGATTTGCATGTGGCTTTGGGAACAGAATAAGGTCTCACCCACAGTCCCAGACTTGCAGCTTGCAGAATTATAAGCATTAGAAGAGCAGGAAGTAGGACTGAAAAGGATTTCATGGTAAGTCCTTCGTTAGTCCTGGCAGCATCTGAGAATTGGACTGAACCCTGAGCAGGTTTCCTCACTGTATTTGTATGTATTTATATGGCTTAAATATATCCAAGTGTGGCATTTCCATGATCTTTTCTAATCAAGCTCATTTTGGAAAATATCCAAAACAGGAGTGGAAACAAATGAGCTGGAGTTAGAGCACACCACAAGACAATTACAGGCTAATTCAGAAGACAGAAACTCCTTTTTTTGAAGACTGAGAGATTTTTCTTTGGAACCATTTCCAGATATTGTCACCTTTTTAAATGGAAAGATGACTGCAAGTCTGACTATTTACTATCAGAATGTCAGCATTCCTGCAGCATCCAAAGGGCATTTTTTGATCCCATTAATAAAGAAATGAGGGCACAGAGAGTGCTTTCTTTAAAGAAAAACAGCTGTATCAATAAAAGCTATTTGTGAAAGCAATGAACAATTTTTTCAACAAAATTATATTTAAGTTCTTTAAGCTGAAAATCCTTTAGTTTAACAGATACTGCAGAATCCTCCTTTTGATAAGTGATCACATACAGCCATGGAAGTGGTTTGCCCACATTTTCCATGTGCCAGCCTCACACAGAATCCTGCCAGACCTCCTGGGGGAGATCTCCAACGAACACCACATGAAAGCAGAATAGCTCATGTGAAAGATATGCAAGATCTAACTTCAGCGGGGAAAATCAGTGAAGAAAAAAGGGTACAACTTACCTTTGCTGGCAAAATGTTGAGAAGAAGTACCCTTCAGGTTAAAGCCTGGCAGTAAACAAAAATTAGCATTTGCTTTCTTACCAAATGATACCCAGGAGGATTTCTAAGCAGCTCCTCTTTTCTTCACAGCAGTGGCCTGGGTCTGTTCCTGAGAAGAGCCCTCCCAGCACCAGAGTGGCTCTGGGCAGGGCACCAGATGAAAATAAGAAGAACATGGGAAAAGGAGGGATGTTAGCTCACTACCAGCACTGGCCAAACCCTGTGAAAAAGGCTGTGATGGGAAGAGCCAGGCACATTTCGCAGAGCAAATCTGTGATTCCTGGAGGACAGCCTCCAAGCTGATGGGACAGCAGAGAATCGGGCAAACCAACAAGCACTCACAGGGCAGCAGGTCACTAGGGAAATCTGTCCTCGGTTTTATTTTCCGTTCCCACTGCAGATGCGCCCCTCTGCTGCCTGTTCGCTCCGGGCCCTGCAGAGCAGGAGCCGGCACTTGTGCAGCCCTTGCACAACAGCACTCTGCCTGGAGCTGCTCTCCACACCTCACTGCAGCAATGATGAATTACTCCCTGTCAAGTTCAACACACGATAATGAAGTGAAAAGAAGAGAGTGAGAATGCTCTGATATTAGAATTAGGTAATCTATTAAGTAGCAATAGCAAGGCCCCTGTTACTAGCAAGGATCTAGAGGGTCCCTTCAACAGCTTGTCTTTGTTTAAAGCTTTGTTTCCTGGAAGTGAGAAAGTAACAAAGAAAAGGCCATAAATAATTGTTCAAGACATTAACTCTTTTCTCCCCTGCAGCTTTTAAAAGCAGTACAAGCTATAAACTACCCTATAAACAGATTTTGAGCTTCCTGTGACAATTTCAGTGTCAAGCAAAGCCTGGCACTGTGCAGCAGTTTTAAGTTTTCCACCCCTGTTTTGAATATGGATACAGTTTCAGACTGCTGTAGAGCCTATTTTTTTATGAGTTTTCTCTTTTATTAGGTCTCTGCTCCAATTATCTTTATATTGCTCATATTTATTGTACAATATTGTGCTGTGTTACTCACATGCTTCTTGGGCACACAGTATGTGAAATACTACTCTAAGCAACACAGGATTTCCATTTTCTTTTGCAATTGTGGACAGCAAATACTATCAAGCTACAACACTATTCAGAAGCTGCAAACCTCCTTGCAGTGTATCAGGCGGAAGTTTATAGCATGTTAATTATAAATTTACTTGTATTTTACTTAACATCTCCTTTCTCCAGCAAATGATTCTGCACTCACAATTAATTGACCATATGTATTTATGCAGCATGTACACACATCATACCCACCACCACTTCAGTGATTACTGCTAAAAATCCACTGCATTAAAAAACTAGTCACACTTTACATAAAAAAGAGGAGCTATGTACTACTTAACAAACAGTAAGGTCACAATCTCCATCTGGTCAAAAAACATGTCATAACAAAAAGGAACAGCTGGAACTTGTACTGCAGAGTTCTGGTCTGCCTCTATTTTTCTATATGTGTATTTAGCACTTTCCAAAATCATCTTAGCAAGACTTTTTTAGACTAGTAACATCATCAGTTATATCAAAGTCATATTACTTAACTACTTCTACCAAGTAGTAGTCTTCTCAAGTGCTTTTATTGTACCTTTCAGCATGATTTTATTCCCATCACTCAATCTGCCCACTAATAGCCACTCGTTAGGAGTTGTTAAGCTACTTATGGGCCAAGGCACAAACTACCCACTGACACAGTTCCAGTCCTCACTTACAGGGAAGGCCACGCCAGCAACCAGGCAGCCAATCCAGGAGAGGACAGTTTTTTATAGATCTAGTAATTTTAAGAAAGAAAGAAAGAAAAGAAAAAAAAAAAAAAAAAAAGGCAGAAATTTTCAAGGCTTTGTCTTCATGCCCAGTAGCAGACATTTACTGTAACTGATGTTTGGAGACTGAAATCTCTAGCAGTCTAAACCCTGGAGTAAGAATACAGAATGAGCAAGCAGAGAGAGACATACCAGTGCTGTTAATGTATTCATACTCACAAACAAATGCATTATAATTCTGTCTGTATGATAAGGCAGCACGAAAAACATCTCTAGAATAATAATCCATTCAGCGGTATTTTCACATTGATATGCTTCTGTGATTTTGATGTTTTTAGTTGATTAAAAATTGATAGTCAAACAAGTAAGCATTTGCTCTGAGTGTCCAAGTGTCGAAGAAATTGACTTTTTGTTAAATGAACACTCACTTTTCTAGAATATTCAGCTGAGATTTAGTAATACTCATGTTCTAGCATGAGCAAATGCTCTTGAATTTGAACACTGGTGCTGTACACATTCTAGTGCAGACAGAGCCCTGCATGGCTCCCAGGCTGCTGGGGGGAGACACCTGTGCAAGCAGCAGTAAAGCTGGCAAGGGTGGAATCACACCCATCCCTCTGCTGACACTCACCGCACCTCTGGGACCAAACCCAGGCTCCGAGGGAACAGATCAGACCTTTGCCTTGACTTTGTCTGAGCTAAGACTCACTCAGAAGTTTCAGCTGGGGAAAATGTGGTCAATAAATCTTGTCCGGAAGGGATACAGGAAATGTTTACATCATTCCATGTTATCTGTGACTGAGCCTTGCACTCATTAAAACCGAGGATGCTCCCAACAAGAAGAATGAAAGAAAAATAGGTCAGGCTCCACTGCACAAATTTTGAAAGCTTCACATTGAGCTATCACAGAAAGAATAAAAAAAGAGCAACCACATCATTTCCTCACATATCCAGAGGTAATATCTAGGAATATGACAATTTGACATCTGATTTTGTTTCACACTGGACAAAATCAGCATCTTCTTAAGCTTCCTGTTGATATAACGTATTTGCAAGATTGGATAAAGTCTCCATTTCTCAAGTCATCAGACCATAATACATTTGGAGTAAGACATTGATGTTTAATCTGCCTAGAAGTGGTTTGAAATACAATATTTGTCTACAATATTAATTTGCAAGACAAAATTTGTCTACAATATTAAAATGTCCAACAGACCTGGATTAAAAGTATAAATATAATTTTAAAATACAATTAAAATCTTCCCCTACCTCTCAATTCTTCTCACAAAATCCACAAATGTGAACTAGATATATTATCTGAAGGTCAAACAGCTTTTTAAGCCAAAGGAGTCATAGAAAGCTTCTAGAATCAATAAGACATATAAAACTGATGGCAACCTTATAAAAAGCATCAAGTCTTTCAGCCTGGGTGACACAAATATAGCATTTCACACTGTAAGCAATTTCCTGGCAGTGTAGGCCAGTTTACCTTTGCACCGTGAAGGGGTTTTTTTTGCATCTCTAGACTACGAGTAACTGTAGCGGTTATTCGGGGAGCAGACACCTCCACAAGGCACAGTGCAGGACCAAGAGTAGCAGCTCTCTGCGGCTGAGACGCCGCGTCACACGTGGGTCACCCCACACCTCTGCAGACAGGCAAACAGCCTGCCTGGGCTTCCAGGGTGGGACGGTTTGTCTCTAAAGAAAAAGGATGCAGAGCAAAAGAACAGAAGTGGGGGGTGGTTGTAGTAGCTGATGTAAACATTTAATCTCAAACCCTGGCTCCTCAGCCAACCATTCACAAAGTCCTGATCATCACTCCACATAATATGGCAAACGGGTGCAGGTGTTCCAAGCTCTCTGTACCCAAGTGCCCTCCGTGGATGGCCAACGGTGCTACTGCAGCAGCAGGTTTTCACAAGGACAGTCACATGAATTCCATGAAAAATGGCCCAGGTGTGATGTCAGGACACCCTCATGCCTGCAGCAAAGCCCTGCTCATGCTCAGAGATGCAGTCATGCATCCAAGGGATCAGACCCTTCTGACTGGTCTCAGCCAGGTGACTCCTAAGCCCTTAGGCACCTTTTATATTCAGTTTGCAGAGCCTACACTATCTTCAAAAATGTTCAAATTACATTAAGCATCAAGGCTGTGTTGGTTTTGAAGATGAAACTGATAAAAGGGCCATACGTGCTGTTAAAATAATTAATAACATGATTTTTTTAATATAAACAAGCAGATTCACACTTTCCGCAAATCAATAATCTTGGACTAAAAAGGACTCAGAGGAAACACCAAAGAATACCAGCT
This sequence comes from Donacobius atricapilla, assembly GCA_013397315.1. Taxonomy (NCBI): domain Eukaryota; kingdom Metazoa; phylum Chordata; class Aves; order Passeriformes; family Mimidae; genus Donacobius; species Donacobius atricapilla. The sequence continues at coordinate 1,394,175 of WBMY01003777.1, forward strand.
AATCCCATTTTAGGGATCATTCCATTAACATTCCAACATGGGTGAGCAGATGCAGAAGGTACTGAAATTCTCCCACTGGTGCCAGGCAGAATGCTCTTCCAATGAATTCAAGAATAACTTTGATACTTTCTGCATCAAAACAATGCCAGTTAGAACACCAACATTTAATCCTGTGTCTGTGAGCAGAGGACACAGTTAAATTTACTCTGTGGATATGCCCTAAGCAGCAATCTATACTGGAAGGGAAAATACTAACATAGAAGGTAGAAGGTGTATCTTTAACACCATTTTGATCTTGAAGATGTATTGAAATAGGAAGGATGATATGAAATGTTGTCACAGCAGATCTTTATAGAGGACTCAAAGGAAGATAATGTTGCCCAGAACCAGTGTAGAAAACATGAACGTTAATAAGATTTTTCTTACATCTCTATTTCTGGCCTGACACTGTGTGATACTGTTTCCTGCAACACAATGCACTATTTCAAACACAAAAAGAAACCCTGTCCACTGAAAATCAGTATGCAGTAAGAGCATTCCTTTGCAAGATGTAAGTGATTTAATAATGAGATTTGGAGTTATGTCATCTGACCGTATTGTTTCTATGGTCTTCATGGCAAATTAACTAACTTACATTTCCAGCATCACAGCTAGGCCTACAGCTTTCATTCCAGGATGATATCCACATAGGATGAGCTAAGAATTAATGAGAAACACTGAACAAGTATCAGGATACACACTGTTCTTAACAGTGCTACTGCTTCAAAGGTATTTTTTAATGTTGCATTATTTTTGTACACATGGAAGAAATTTTTGCTAGTTCAAGCAAGTAGATGTGGCACAAGGATATTCACTGATGTGGCATGACACGACCAAAGTGCACGAGAGGCAACCCCACTCATGGAACAGCAAAAGAAAATTCATAGATATACTTAGGGGCTGCTTAGTTTGTCACTCAACCAAAACACATGCAAAATCTTGGCAGAACACAGTAATTATTAACTTTATTTATCATCTTACAAAGTAAACTGTAACAATTCATAAGAACAAATATCCAGAACATTGAAACCACACATTAATAATAACAAAACCCCAAAACTGCAGATCACAGAATTAGATTGCATTAGGCACATTGTTGCACTAAGTGGCACCCATTTACAAGAAGCAACAGAGCCAAAAAAAAACAGTCTTCTACACAGAGATCCAACATGAGCGAATGGAGCTAGATTAATACAGCAAATTCATTTAATTTCAGGACAAGAATAGAAATCAGGCATGCTTTTCCACTGTTGTTTGTTTTTCATTTTGCTAAGACAGAAAATACTATTTGCTAAAATGTTTTGATTAAGAAAAAAGCATCCATATTTAAGACAGCCTTTATTTAATTTATTACAAATGATGCCCTTCTTACACGTTAACATAAGCTCATAACGGAGCATTTTCTTAAATCATGCCACAGTCAAGGGACAGAAGAGATGGTATGCAGCAATACCAATACCCTCTTTCACAGATTTTCTGACATAATTGGACTTCCAATGTTGCCTTTGCCCCTTCCCTTTTGATCTTACTGAAAATACAAATGCTAGCCCGAGTAGTTTCAGGTATCACAAATTCTCCTTGACACCAGTAGCTGGAGTCCAGTTACTCTGGAGCACAGTGGGAGTGAAGTTCGTTTCTTCTAAGATGGGACACATACTGAGGAATGCATCAGTGTAATGAAACAAGAAATATTTTAAACATCCAAAAACGTTAACATTATTACTTCTCAGATTAAAAGACTTTAACAAAAAAAATTCTTAAATATGGAATTACTGTACCATTTTATGACAGTCATTACTGCCATTTACTGATAATTCTGGTTATTATTTTGTTTTAAACAATTGTAAGTAAGACTTAATACCTTCTTGATAGCAAACTTACATTGTTAGTCACGTATCTGAGTCAATTACCTCCCTCTGAGCATAACTCAACCCTCTGAGAGGTAAGTATACAAGAACATGTTTTGAAGGGACCTATTTCATGTATTTTCAGAGACGTGACCAGGGAGGAAACAGGAAATAAAAATCAAAAAGAAGAGACAGCCTTTTTTAATCAGTGTTTTTCCATACCCTACTCATGCCCCCCATATTCCCATGACTTTGGAAATACACTCAATATAAGTGTGAAATTCTACAAGAGGGGCCACTGAAGTCACAAACAGCTCGATCCAACTTGCTTTTGGTTCTACAATCTATACTGCTTAAAATTTAGAAGATTTTATTCAAATGGGTCATCTGCATACAGTTCCAAGGAGGACACCCCGAGTCAAAACTGGAAAGTTTTAACACTATGATGCAGTCAAAAGCAATAGTTCTGAAACTGCATGGTGGATCCAGTGATGACATCAGCTCATGGAAAAAAAAAAGGGGGAAAAAAATTTGACCAAAATACAGGATGTCAAAACTAAGAAAAAGTACTTATTAGCATCTCTGATTAAAACCAGATGCTTTGAATTCAGAAATTATTTTTCTGTCAGTTCTATTTTCTTCTTCCTGCTTCTCACTAATGATCTCTCCTCATAAGGAAGCCAAGCAGTCACCTTCAGGCCAGGTCACCAACCACAGGCTCATAAACTCTGAGCTGGCACCACACAGTACTCAGCAGAGGCTGCAGCAATCCTTTGTGTGATGCTTCCTCTTCTTATTTCAAAAAAAAGTGTGAATTTCAACACCTGAAACCTCCACATCTCAAGGCAGTGTTAATTTACTGTGTCTCATCCATCTGTTAAATAGATAATTTCTAGGAAATGTGAGGAAAGTGGTCTAAAGAATTGCTTAGGTGTATATTGCAGATATAACGCCGGCCTGAGCTCTGCAACAGAAACCAAATGCTGTTTGTGCAAACAAACAAACAAAATCCCTGATTTTCAGATACTAATTTTTCATAGCTGGCTGATATGGGTATCTCAGTGGCTGCCTCCAAAGTCTGAACTATCCTTCATCATCATCTTCAATATGCTCAAAACCCTGATGAGGTTGGTGTTTTTTTTTTTAATTAACAACAAAAAAAATCTAAAAGCTATGAACACTGTTTCTGAGTCATGAAAAAAAAAGTGATAAAATATCACAATTAAAACTTGAAAATCAACCATTTTTTTCCAATATTATATACCCAACATGAAAAAAAATAAACCCCCAAATTATTTTTACACTAGAAAGAGGCTTTAAAATCCCCGAGGAACAGAGTGGGAAACTCAAATAAGTATCCTGGAACACCAACCCAAACATTTCCAATCCTGTTGCATCTTTTTTTGGCCAAGTTTAATTGCAGAGACACGCTCTCATTCCTGCTGGGATCCAGCTGCCACTGCTTCCCTCTGAGCACAGCCACGAAGCCACAGCAGACGTGGCAGCAGCGAATGTGCGCTAGGAGGTCCTTCCACTGGCGGTGCAGCAGATCAGTGGGGACATTACAGAAAGCACAGAAGCAGGCACAGGCACAGCTGGGTACCAGCCACATCCTCAGCTGCCTCAGCCTCACCCACAAGCAGGGGCACAGTGCAGAGGCCCCGGCAATGCCACCTGAGGGAACCCACAGCCTGTCTGAAGGCACAGCCTTGGTGCTGAAGAACAGATGCTTGCTGCTTCACTGATGAAATGTTCCAATATTGTATTTTTCCCGTTGTCCATTGGACACTGTTACTGTTTTTCCTTCATTGCCTGCGCCAGATATAAAAAAAGAGGCAGGAGGGAATAAGAAAAAAACATGTGTTTCCAAGACTGCAGTTCTTGCCTATTAAAAGAACGTTTTTAAAAAGTTACAGCTACATCCAGAATACTATTTATCCAGCTTTAAAAGTGGAAGCATTTAGTCCAGTAGAAGAAAAGAATTTAAAGGACCATCAAGCTTATTCCTTCTTTAGGACTCCTCTTGCAGTGTACGATACTACAGCATTGTAATCAAGTACCGTCTAGATGATTTCAAAAAAATGAACAAATTTATTCCAAATGTCAAAGTCTTTGAGGCTAAAGAACTCAATAACACATCAATACTGCAAAGATTGCGGAGATTAAAAATAGCAGCAGGAGGTTTCATGTTCACTTCACTTCTATTGGAACAAAAAATGCTGAACACAATGTAGTCTCCCAAAATGGCTGAGATGTCTCCTACAGTCTTTCTCATACTGAATCCTTTAAATCACCAGCTGAACTCTTTTAGGATTACCTAAGTATCCTTTCTTTTTGCATGCCCATGCTTTCTTCTTTTAGTTCTAGTTGTGCAGTCCATCCCTGGACAGCAGAATCCTTAACCATGCAAGCCCCAAGTATATGCCCACTTATAATCACTTGTTTCAGCTCTAATTGGTTTCAGTACGACTTAAGCCCATAATAAAAGCACTATGTCCCATGCAACTATGTTTGTGCCTACACATTTAAATAAGCAAATAAAATAATCCATAATTGCACAGCTTTATAACACTGTTCCGATAAAAATTTCTTCTACAGGAATGTCACACTGCAATTTCCAGTCCAGTCACTTTTTCACAGGACAATCCACAATAAAATGCCCCACAGCTTTTCATACTAGACTGTAAAGAAAGATGTAACCCTTGTTCTTGGCTTTAAGTGGTAGCAGCAGAGTGCTCCCAGAGTAGCAATTCCTTTTCTTAAAGTATAATGGTGTCCAACCTCAATATACTATGTTGTATCAACTTGAGGTTTGTCAATAATTCATAACTTCATGTCTGAATATAATACTTTTTTAAGAACCATATACAGTATTAGTTTCCCAAACATAAGAGATTGTTCTAAACCTAAAGATGAATCACCACTAGAGAACTACCATCTGGAAACAAAGTACAGTTTTTCCTGCAGCACAGGAAAGAACAGCATCTAAGAAGAACCGTAGTTCATCCACAAGACATTAGACCCAAGGTAGGAAATACAAGGAGAACCTTTTCATGTCTGTGTGATCAGCAGACATTTGAATTTCTTAGGACCTGAAAGAAAAATTCAAACAAAATATCTATCAACGTATGAATCTTTGAGATATCACAGGAAAAAAAAAGAGGCATGGGAGATAATCACTGCTCAGTGTCTTGAGCTCTTGGTATATATTATTTATATTCTGGAGTGCTTATTGATGTGTTAGTTGGAGACTTAACTTTAAGGGCACATATTCACCTAGAGATGCTTCAGGAGAACTGGTCGTGGGCATCAGCAAACTAAGCTGCAATTGGACGTGAACCCACTGCAGCTTTGCTGCCTGCCCTGCTGAGAAGAGCACAACACAGCTTCTCCACTGATGGGAGCTCTGAGCACGCACCTCCAGGACACAGGAAGGACCACCTCCACCAGCCAAGGACACAGGAAGGACTCTGGCTCAGAAGCAGCACTCACCTCTGCCTCAAGCTGCTGGGCAAGTCTTAGAGCCAGTTTTGGATTTCAAAGCTCTTTTGCTTCCAACCCAAAACCTTCTGTATGTCTGTGTCCCTGTCTGCCAAATTGATCTTCCCTCTTTCATTATTTTCCCAACCAATTATACGGGTCTGAATTTGCTCCAGTTTTCAGTTTGGTTCAGTGAGAGCCAGAGCCCCTACAGATCGCCAGACACTGCAAATGGAAAGGCACAACATGTTAAAGGAAACCTCAAGATATATACAATAGAGTTTTACTTTATTGACTGTACATTTTGCGGTACCAAAGGTCATAATGGTTAATTGTTACAAGCCAAAAGACAATGTTGCAAATTCAGCAAGAGCAGCATGAAATTCATTTCAAGTGACTGAACAGAAACACACACATCACAAAACTAACTGTAATAAAGATGTCTTCTAAGACTGTTTAACAACAAAAGCATTGGTGACTCCTTTGAAAGGGTGTGAGTCAGTATAAAAGCCAAAATACAACGGAGAAGTAATAAATATAATGGGATTAAAATTATCTTCTTGCACCAGACAGCTGAGACTGAGCATCAAGAAACCCCACATACCCTGGTGTGATTTAGAAGGCCTCCTAGTGACAGTGATCTGTCCTGTGTCCCTCTTGACCTCAGCTGCTATTTAAGGAATTGGGAGCATGGTGGGGAAGGGGCTTGCACATCTGAGCCACAAAGCTGTGGAAAAATCCGTGACTCAGAATGGGTAACTTGCGCATGCCTACCCCAAGGGAGCTGCTGCCTCCCATAGCATTCCCTTAAGTGGGAAGATTTGTTCATTTTAAGAGTCAGTGTGTGAGGTTTTTCCTTCCCCTCCTTCTACGAATGTATATTCCTTTATATCTTTAAATATGCCTACATACACGCACACACTGCTTGCAAAAATAATGACGTCTGTGTACAGGTTTTTACATTTCAAAAGCTACTTCCTTAAATATCACCGAAAATAAATCATTGCCTAGAGATGTTTCCACAGCTAAATTCTTAAGTTCTTTAATGTGTCACATTTAGCCTTTAATGGAATACACAGTCCTTGTCCACATTTTCATGTCTAAATTTTAGTTATTCTATCAGTGACAGACTAGCTTCTTGCCCTCCTCACCCCATAGCAGTAGGTAGAAACAATTGTGTACTTGACTTCGCAGACCGTTCCTTTTACTACACAAAAATTTCTGTTATCCAGATCTTATGAAACACAGTAACAGAGGACTAAGCCACCATAAATGCTGGGTATCTCAAAAGGACCAAGCTCTTTGAATCAACTACATTTTCATACAGTTTAATGAAGCAAAACTAACTCATTGGGAAAACCATGAGGCTTCAGACCAAGTTCAGTAGATTCCAAGTAGACCAGGAAAACATCATGATGAACAGTAAAAAGAAGATGAAAATAAAAAAATAGTCATAAATGTACCGCATGGTCCTGAACAGAATCTTTTATCTCATGTGTTGAACACAGTAATACACTCTCAATTCCTAAAACAGAAGCAATTTACGCCTTTGACATACAACGTCAAAGGACAGAAACCGACCACTTGGCCTCTCCCATTCTTTTGATATTTTGAAAATCCTGTGAAGAAATTAAACATATCTTCTCATCCATCCCTCAGCTGCCTCTTTTTCCCGTAAGAGAATGGCTTGAATACAGTCTTCAGGAAATTACCCTGTTGGATCCAAATTTTTCATATCCCTGAGCTGCAAACCCAGGCCTGGAAAGCAAGAGATAGGCATTTTTGTCTTTGGCTAGTGATTACACTAACTGGTCTATGAACTACTTTTTTTAAGGCAATACTAGAAAAAGCAAAAAGTGCAAGGCTGGAGCAATTCTTTCTTGCTTCTTTCATGATTCTTGCCCTGCAGCAAAAGGCAAGAAACAGCTTCAAAACATTTTCCAGAAGATGGCTGCTTAGATCAACTTGTTTTCAGGAGGAAAGGCAATCACTGTATTCCCTCGTTTCCTCACTGTCTTGAAAGCAAAGACCTGCCTTGGGATTTTAAGGTGATTGCACAGGTTTGGCTGCAGACGGGAGGCTCCTGTCCATGGCACACAGCTTCTGACAAGCTACTGAATGTATCCTCCACCACAACGTGTGTTGTATGATGGAATTCTTCAGCTGACACGCACTCTCGTGGAGTTACTCTCTTTTTGTTGCAAATGCAGTAGCAGGGAGGAAGCACAGAAAATGAGACACAGGTATGTTCAGTTCTGTTCTTCATCTACCGACCTGACTGACCTAAAACATATAGGGAAGCGTCATTTAAACAAAAATGCTTGAAGATCCCTTTCCATCTACTCAGTAATCCAAAAGAAAGACTGTTGATCCCTTGATTTAACACTGACTCTCTTTTTTAAGCAAGTAATGAAGATGCCAACGATTTTTTTCTCCATGCAGGAGACAAATATGCTTGCTCCATGTGTGACAATTTGGTTTAAGTTAAACTGGCAGTATCAGTGAGACTGAAGCACATGCCTAAAATGCCTTGTTGAACCAGGACCATACTCTACATAACTTTCTCTCACAAAAGCTATGTCCAGCTGCTCCCTGAACAATCAGGAGACAATGTGGATATGGGAGTTCTTCCATATTTGAAAGCTGTGTTCATACCCCCAAAAATACAGTCCAGTTTTGCTTTTTATAGAGAAGAAAAGAAAGCCTGGTGGCTGAGAAAGTATTAATAGTGTGCGGCCAAACATTCATTGGAGGACCAGTGCCACCAAGTCACTTTCTTAAGAAGGCTTACTATGGGTTATTCTACAATGCCGAAGTATTGGTGACTGATTTCTAGCCCTGTAGCCCTGAATTCATGCCTGATATGTTTTGGTTTTTGGAAATTCTTTTCCCAGGCAATTTTCTGTAAACAAGAGCAATGTTTTCCTGACTGTACCTATGTTGTTTCATTCCTTTCTCATAAGAGGGACTTCTTGATCTCCCTCTCATTTGACCAATGTGACTGAAGAGGTTTGCCTTTGTTTCACCAATCAAATTGGTCTGTGTAAAATAGTAAAAAAGAGAGATCATCTCAAAATAAAGTAGAATTAAATTTATAGCCTTCTGAAAAAGTGAGTCTATGCTGTTCTTGGTAACTACGACATAGCTCTGCCAGGGGGACTCATTATTGCATTACTGACATGAAACTTGGAAAAAATATGCACTATTTAACTGCATGGTTACAGCTGCATACTACTCTCAAAACAGATTTCAATAAAAATAATAAAAGATCTCATCAACATTCAAGGTATTTTCATATCTAAAATTGGTGTTAATAAGTAATTGAACAAAATGATTTTCAAAGCCATTCAGTTCTGCTCATTTCCCTGCTCCTGACAGAACCAAAGGAAATACTTTCCCATAGATATAAACAAGCATATACTTCCATCATACAGAAAAAAACAGGAACTGTTTAATTGACAGTCATATACCTGAGTGATGATCATAATGACAGTATTAAAATCATCACAAGCACCCTTACCCATGCTTGGATTCTAGTTCATTTACATAAGATGCAAATTTACTGCTATTATCAAGTTTTGCATACAAAAACCAGTAACATTATTTTAAGGGAAAAAATTTCAGAACCAAATACCTGTTTAATGCACTGTGCTTCACCTTCCATGTGGTGTATTTTTGCTGACTATCACTAAAGTGCACAAGGCATAATTGCATCCAAAATTTTAAATCTTGGTGTTACAGCAGATCCCAGGCATGAACTCACAGCAGGAGAGGCCAAGGATGCCATTCCAAGAACCACATACAGCGTGCGATCCACGAGAAATGTGCTGGGAAGCACAAAATTACTTACCAGAGAAAGGGTCAGAATTTAGGGGGGTACCACAGAATAGTTGAGGATGGAAGGAGCCTCCAGAAGTCACCTTGTCCAACTCTCCCTCTCAAGCAGGGACACCTAGAACAGGTTACCCAGAAGCATATCCAGCTTCTGAGCACCTCAGAGGATAGGGAGTCCACACCCACCCTGTGCAAGCTGTAATAGTGCCTCACAATAACAAAATGTTCTCCTTACGTTCAGTGTAGTTATATAAATTATTTTATTCAGAAGAAAAACTGGATTTGGATGTTTCTATACATGCACCCCTTCCCAATGCACCCATCTTTTTCTCCATGCATCCATCTTTTTCTCCAGAGCCCTGTTGTCAGCAGGATGCATTTATTTCTGAAGTTGCACTTTAGAGCAGACTGTTGAATTGATCCAAGTGCTACAGAAAGAAACTTACTCAGGGGAAATAAAAAAAAAAAACAAACTCTGTGACATTTTCTTCCTTTTCTTGTTTTCTGGTTTCATTTTCCTTCTTGTTTTGGTTTTTTTTTTTTCTTTTGTAAACCCAGACATCAATGGAACCATAAACAGCAACACGGCAGCAGTGACAGTGAAAAGGACTTTTAAAATCCAGCTTCACACCACATTGCGTATAACCCTCAGCCCTGTCATTCCAAGTCTGGCTCCCCAGGAGCTGCATTTTGTGGGTACTCATGTTAACACCAGCTGAGCTGGGCACAGCACTTGCACTGAGCAGAGAAGAGGCGCAGGATACAGCAACCACACAATCCAACTCTTCTCCTCAATATAGACCTGGTGCTGGAAAATAGGGGCAAGTAATATGACTCTGCCCCAGCTGGCACTGAACCCTCCACAGCTAGGAACAGAAGCCAAGAAGAAGGCCTTTTATTTTTCTTCTTCTTTTCCACATACAAGTGTGAAAGGAGACACGCTTCAGTATGTCAGGGATGTTTTACAGCCATGCTGCACATTGTGCTAAATGACAGTGCCAGGGAGGGGCAGGGTGGGAGCAGGAATCTTTATATAGCACTGAGAGCAGTAATTCAGCCCCTGACAGTCACATGAATGCAGCCCTGCTGAACACAAACAGTATCTTCCTCTGGTATTAGGCTATTAGGTAGATAAGGCTCCACTTTGGATTTGAAAGACTTAAACTGACAAACGATCTTGGTTTTTCTTCACCTTGCATACAGCGGCAAAGGGCTGGAGGAATCTCAGCACTTTCCACTGCTTATATAACAGGTGCACTCATAAATATGCAAAGATGATTTGAAGATACAGTTTCTAATCCATGCTTTATACCTGAACAATTTAAATTACTTTCATCATGTAGACCGCATTGCCAGCTCTTTGCAAGTAGTTCCTTTATAATTTTAGGCTCTATTAGCTGTATTTTTGTTTAGTGTGGGTTTCACGTGAATTGAGAGAAAAAAAAAACCCCACCCACACTGAATGGGGATATAATTAAGAGAAATGCATATTTAGATGGAAAATAGATGTCATGACTTAGCTCCAGATCAAATTTCAAGAAATTTAACATGCACATTTTTCATAAATGCCTCACACTGCATGGAGGATATCCTAATCTAGCTCTAAGCAAAAATGAAAAAGTAGAACTAAACAACAATTACCAAAAAAACAAACATCAAGCATGACTAACAGAATACATAACTCAGCTAGCGTCTCTACAGCCTATAAGTTTCAGCAGTTAACAAGTTTGTTACTCCAAGACAAAAATTTGTTTGAAATCAACTTAAGAATAAAAGATTTCAATTTGCAACATGTTGCCCCAGACATGCTTCAAGAGCAATCCTTCACATGTTAAAAATGAAGCAATTGCAAAATTGCTAAAGGCAACATCACATGAGTTACCTATATGATGATCCTGCACCAAGTCTACTGTTTAAGTAGTGGTGGAAAGAGAGATGACCAAGGAAGGTGGAGAAGGATGGTGGAATGACCCTGACAGGCCACACCATGGCCCGATGGCTTTAGAGAGAAGAAAGTCAGAAATTAAACAATGAGGGGAAAACAGAGAGGTAAGATGTGGGCTTGATATTTCTGAGCTTGAGAGAATTTTAGCTTGCTAACTATTGCTAGTCTCTTTCCCAAGAGAAAACTATCAACAGTTTCTCTTTTCAAAACATCTCTCTCTGTTTCTCAAAACAGGTTAAATAAACAGTGTTCCCTTTCCCATAACAACTGTCCCCAGGTGTTGTGTCCTATTACTTAACCAACGGAGAGAAGTGTCAGTCCCACGGAACAATAACAGACCTTTTTAACGCAGCATGTTATAAAAGAAACTGCTAGAATTATAAATAAAGCCTTCTTTTTCTTCTGACAACTATATGGAGCCAATCTATTTCGTGTCCTACTGTAACAGTGAAAAGAAGCTAAAAATGAAAGTAAAAGGCACATATGCTGCCTTTCTGTCACACAGAAACAGGTGACACCAACCATGTCTTAAAGGACCAGAAATGCTACAGAGCTCTTGTGGTAATGAGTTCCTTCCAGCAAATGGGCAACAACTTCTCTAAACATGGACTGATTTCCCAGTCCTGAATGAGGTCTCCATCTTTCCGCTGGGAGTACATCGTGGCCTGTTGTTCCATGTAAGTAAATGCTCTGCCTCAAACACAAAATCTTCTTAGTACCACCAACTACACACAAAGTGAAGAAAAAGTATCTGTTTCTTTCTGCCATACACCCTAGCACAGATCCTTAAATATCACAGACTGCTTCTGACTATTCACAGACCTAGCTTTAAGGAAGTACACCCATTAGTGCAGTCTTGATCCCAGCATAGCTTTTGCCATTTATTTTTAGGTGAGCTGGACTTCATTCTGAGTGAAAAAATAAATACAAGAATTTATTTTGGAAAAACTTATACTCCCTCCTTCCTTGAGCCCCTGAAAATGAAGCTTCAGCTTTTAAAGTGAAAGTCCTTCCATACTGCTATTTTGGGGAGACTTCAATCAGCTTTCAACTGTAATTCCTATTGTAATTTTATTATAATTCCTACTGTACTCTCCTAGGAGCCCAACTCCATGAGATGTGGCTGCTTTATAGACTGTGCTGGGCTCAGGGACGGAATCCAGAAAACAGTGAAGGGGGTAACCCAGTCCATGACAAGAGTCATACAATATTCTCAGAAGGAGCCTGGTGAAGAACAGGTACCACAGTATTTCAGAAGATGTGGCCACTTAGATGGTTTATCTTCTCTTAACTCTAGCAAAACTGTGTGAGCAATTTTTGAGGAAGGACACATAATATGTTTCACTAATACTTAAGTAAGACATTTAGATTGCATCTACTGGCAACCATTTTCCAACTATCACTTTTTACAGGATCCCCATTAGCAAAAGAACCTTTTACTCTAGGAAAACATCAGGGGAGACTTCTTTGGGTGTCTGAGTTAGAGCAGATTTATGACAGTAAAAAAAACCTGTAAAATTCAGAACACAAAGCTGTTCATGGTTAAAAAGCTCACTTTGAGGAAGAGTTGGCTTCTTCTTCCCAATTTCAGTCTAATCTAGTCCTAGATACTCAATTTGCTTCAGTCTAAAGAAGGCACAAAGGATCACGCTGGCAGATGAGGCCTGGTGGTATTTCTAGTATATATCCTGCACCAGAATAGCTCATAAAGTCAAATCTGAAACTGTATTTGTTATTTACCAGAAGTAAACAATTACAATACTTAAGAGCCAATGTGCATTTGAAGAAACATACATGTGCAATTTCACATTTTGAATGATGTACAATAGACATAACGTTACAGGTAATATTTATGTACCTTACCAAAATACACAGAAAAAGCATTTTGCAGGTCAGCCAAAGCCAGATCACCACCCGGGAATGACAAACAGCATCACACAGTAAGAGAACTTTATGTTTCAGAGATGCTGCGGTTTTTGCATGATCTTCGGGACAGAAAAGAGCCCAGAGTATTTCTTCAAGAATACAAAGGGTTGGTACATGAACCAGTTCGGATTCCTCCCAGGAGAGAGAAACTGGCACTGGTGAGAAAGGGTCCAGGCTTCCTATATTTGTTTGAAAGGTATCCTATGGATAGAAAACTCCTGTGGACTAGGTTACCATAAGTTACCAAATGTCTCTGAAAGGTCCAGCAGTCAAAGATGAAATGTAACATCACTGTGGCTATTTCTGGTTCAATGCATCCCACACACAGAGCTTCCTCATTTTTCACAAGGTGACCCCCATCACCTTGCTCGGCCACACAGCAGCTTGGGTAGAACACAAACAGACAGGAGGCTGACCTTCAAAGCCAAGGAAGAATTATCAGACTTGCCAGGAGCCCTCATCTTCCTCAGAATTACCACCAGCAGACAATTAAAGCCACAGCATTATTGTGCTCAGGAAGAAAAGCAGTGTCTGGGTGAAGCAACAACAAATATCTTCTCCCACTGCAAACAAAGGAATATGTTCTCTGTTTCACCTTGCTCCAGAAGTGACTGCCGGAGGTCAAAGACACCAGCTTTGTGAAACTCGCAATAAACAAAACAGTTTTCACAGACATTCAGATGGCAGTACAAAGGCACAGAGTCCCTTGTGCTGCTCCTACACCCTTCACCTATCACTGCAGTGAAGAGCAAATACAAGTTACCAGTCAGCCACTGAGGCAAAAGCAAAGACATCACAGCAAAGAGCAACCTTAGGCATAGGATGCAGGAAGGATTAATCTTCAGAGGAAGTGAGTACTTTCTTATTTTTTCTCCAAATTATTACAATGGACAATATCTTTACATAAAAACCAATGATTAGGCAAAGTACAATAAACTTTAAGGAAGCTTTTAAAAACGTTATTTTTTGCCACTTCTTGCTTATACAGAAGCCTCCTGAGCTACAGGCAAATATACGGGTAGCCAGTATTTAAGTAAGTATTATCAGAGAGGCAGCTTTTGATACCCTCTCAAACTGTAATGTATGCACATCCTTACAGTGTTCAATATTGACTTAAAACAAATTACTACTGCAAGTAAATGTCAAGTCATCTTTGGTAAAATACTGAAAACATACTAAACCTGAAATTCTAAGATGTTGCCGTGTCTTTTAGAGTTACCAGGAGAACATATATCATAATATTGGACTAGACATTTAAAACATGCTACTACAAAGGTATTTAAACCAGTATATTTCTGGTCAAGGGTGGCTTCAGTGGTTTACATACCTATATATATACCCAAACTTCTCACATTTATTATGTCTTAGAAAGGAGCCGTCCATCAGTTCTACTCGTGGGTAGATTTTTTTAGAAAGCTGTTGAGTCTTCTCTTCTATGCAAGTGTTTCAGTGTTTATCTAGCACTATTAATATTTTCTGTCTTATCTTCAAACTTCATTTGTGTAATTTCCATTCTTAGGAGTTCAATCTTCTCATGTCTTGGACTGCTAATGCTCTGCAGTACGAGAAAGTATTCCTCCATCCCCAACACAAGACTTCTCAAATAATCAACATAAACTCCAATCTTTCTCCTAGTAAACAATGTTTACTAAGACTGCTTCAACCCCCAATGTCCACGCCTCTACTCTTGGTCACTCTTTCAGATCTCTCCTGAACTGCTTGTCCAATTCTCCCAAGCCTGTGGTATGGACACACAAATGACTGAAGTCAGCATTTGCAAGAGACACAGCTATAACCTTGGACTGGAATGTCCCGAACTTTAACAGCATAAAATTCATAAATGTAAAATGCAAAACTTTTTTTCATCATCACAAAAAAAAAATTATTACATTTAACTGCTAATAGTCCCATTGTTGTTGCTCAACATAACAAATCAACATTTTCTATTACAACATGGAGCAAATTTGAAGTAGAGCAAATTAAAAGTACTGCCTGTTATTTTCCCTCTCAGAAATAAATATCACTCCACAGTCCAACAGTACTTTTTCCTAAAAAAGGTTAACCCCTCACTTCACAACACTCAGAAAACTTACAGCATCTACTGAAAAAAGTATTCATTGTTTTTTCAGACTAAAAAAATATGGCAAATGAAACTGAGCTCTTCCAGCAAATTCAGCAAAGGGGTTTGCCATTATCATCATTCAGGAAAGAGCAAGGATATTTCTACATTTTGCTGTTTCACTTGTAACTCTTGTTTGTTCATCCTCAGGCATCTGCCAAAGAAGTCTAGCATTTCAAACAACTTTTACTTCAAGATTCTTAACTAAATTTGAACTGCTTGCATGCCACCACAATGCCATAATTTTATTTGTTCATACGTTGATCAAAAATACTTGATTGTTTAAATATTTCTTTCAGTAAGGATAAGAGACATGGCACACAAAATTCTAAATTTTGCTCATTCTCCTGCCAATTATAACAACAAAAAATATGTATTAATACAACTAAGGCTATCCCCTCAAAAGAAAAAAAGGTGAAGTTTTATTATTTGCTATTACCAGCAATGAATTTCCTGTACAATTCCAGAACTGTTCTGTAATGTGATATGGAAAGTCTAAAGACCAGTTTGGTCTATTTTCTCACTAAATGGCAGTAATAGATGCAACACCCCTGTAGCCATCCTGCTAATACCACATGACTCTTCCTGGAGGGTCCGTGCAGATGGAATAGTCCGGGGCTGCCTTCTCTGAGGGGACTGTTGCTAGAGTCTCTCTATTTTGCCAGGCTGTTTATGGACACATGGACATCCACAGATGTCGCCTTGATTTTTTAGCCTTCTCTTCTGTTTCACAGTGTTTTCATGGTTTGGGTTCTTCTCACGCTCTGGTCTGTAAACACGAGCAAATGTTTATCATAACTTCAAGGTAGTTTTCATTCCTGCTCTCAGAGATATGGACAGTTGTCTTGACCAATGGGATGGGGAGAGGTGTCAACCTTCTCCCCCAATCCCTGGCCTTTGTAGAAATACTATATAATGAAGTCAGATCTTTTTAAATAAATCAGTTTCAGTTCATGCGTTCTAAAAAGTGTGTGTGTGTGTCTGTGTGTGTGTGTGTGACGAACAGCATCACACAGAGTAGGAAAAAGAGTCTCAGAACACTTTGTCTGGGTCTCTACACCAACCAAAAGTCTCTGAACTTCTGCTGGTCTACGCAAACTTTCAACCACCAGCCTACCAGTGAAAAACCAGGCCCCATTGCTTACACTTCAGTATTTGTCACAGAGCTCATTAAGAAACATTTCCCTGGCTTCTGAGCAGTTCTGACCAGACCAGACTTACAGGATCTTTTTTTTTTTTTTTGATATTTTAATCTTAAATACAGATCAAGCCAAGATTTGAATAAAGAAACTGCAGACGTCACAGTTTGGAGATAAGGACTCTGGATCCAGAGAGATATAGGACCAAAGTAGTCCTAACACCCATTTCTACTTATGCAGACAACACTTGAAGAATCCCTCTGTCCCCTCCACTGCCACCATTCTGCAGACCCAGCTACACACATAAAAGCAAAAAGCCCCTCAAGCATCCTAAATGATAGCATATGTATGGTTCAGTTTTTGGAAAGCAAACAGCCCCTTCAGAGAGGAAACACCTTCTCTTCCAAGTTATCAAGATCCTTCATGGGAGTCCTTTCTCTTGTCATCCAACCATTTAACACAACAGTCTTAAACAGAGATCACTGAAATATCACATACTTTTCAGCTTCAACTTCTGTTGTAAAATAATGTGGTGATTATCCACACCCTGGCACTTGATGCTGCTCTAAGCACTGCAGGTTATGTGTCAAATAGTCTGTGCCTACCAAACCGCCAGGAGCCAGCAAACGGCTCTGCTCTCCAAAAAGGGACTGCAAAGAAGCACTCTGGCACACCTCCCTCTATCCCCTCGAGAGCTATGCACAGAGTGCCCTGGTAGGATTTCACATGGCTTGAAGGCAGAAACCTCCTCCTCTGTGGCAGAAGGCTCCAGCTAAAGCCATGGCCACGGTCTTCCCAGCATCTGTCTCAAACTGTATTGCTTTAAGTATTTCTACTCCTATATTTGCTGGTTTATTGCAGAGTATGACGGTGTCCCCAGTATGTTTTACACTGATTTGAAGTTCTGCTTAATCCTAGTAATAAATAATATTGGCTAGCAATTAGATGCCTTAGCTAAGACTACCCGGGGGCGGGGGGCATGTCTACCCTGGTAATACAAGGAAAGACCAGAATTCTGCAGGGGCCAGTCATGGTTTGGAAATGCCCCCGCACCACTACAGTCAAGGAGAGAAGCAGGAGCTGTGGTTAACAATCAGGAAAAGCTCTTCACAAGCCAGGAAAAGATTGCTGCATCCAGACTTCGCGCTGGGGCTACTGACTGCAAGGAGGTTCTCAAGAAGAAAAGGGGGGAAAAAAGGAGGCGGGGGAGGAAAGAAGGCAGAATGGGATCATCATGAGTTTGGCAAAAATGAAGCTCACCCACTGGGAAGATAGGGGAATATACATGCATAATTTTACATGGATTAAGGGTTTGTGTCAAATCTGTGATGTGCTGTGGTGAATTCTTATACTGCAGTGACTCATCTTGTCTGACAGTTGCTGGGGAATTAAAGCAGTTATTTTTAAAAAATTATATGTCCTGCTTGACGCGTTATACAAATAGCCTCTTAAAAAATTAAAATGCAGTCAATGCATTTTTAAGTATAGGAGAGCTATGGTACATTTAGGATTCTGCGTACCAGACCACAAACATCCATTCTGAGCTAGGAAGACCTGAAGGAATCTGCTGATATCCCTTGAGAGAAACAGTGATCTTTTTGCCGTTCCCAATCCAAATCCTGCATCAAAAATTAGTTTATTATCTTTGCTGTTAGACAGCATGAAAACACTGTCCCCCAAGAAAAATAACCCACAAAGGAAAGAGGTGTGCTAAACCTGAGTTCCTACACTACCAAAGGATCTTTGGTTTGCTGGGATCAGAACGCCTGCACCCCCCTCATGATGGATTATCCAAGGCAGGTCAATACCCTTGCAGGGAAAGGCATTACTACATCCCCTTGCAGGGAAAGGCATTATTACATCGACTCACAGCCTTAGGTGCACCCAGCTTTGGCAAGGGGGAGCAGCGCTGGCTCCTGCTCTGGGCAGCGCGGCCACGCAGATGTCCCCTGAAGCAGCAAAGGGCAGCTCCTAGCAGCGTGTGCTCTCCTTAGAAATACACTTATAACTCCCCGCTTCGCCCATAAAACTGACACCCCCTCGGCAACTTTCACACATCCCTGGGAAAAGTGTTTCGAGTATGTCAGTTGTGTAATACAGTAAAGATCATCTGAATGATCTATTAAGTGTAACCCTTGGGCATGAATGTTGCTCGACATCAGCTGGCAATAAAGGTATATTTACAGCATGCCTTCAGGACAGCTGTTCTGAGAACATCCTGGAGATTTGCATAGTCTGTTTGACAAGACATTACCATGTACTTCTACTGAAGGAGTGGCAGACAATTCTTTTGACGCCCATTTAAAGCCCTTAAGTCCAAATAGCTCAGTGAAGGAGGCAAATAAATTTAAAAAAGAAGAAATCCTTCAAATTTCAGTGCCTTAAAATACAAATGGTTGACTCATAAATGAATTGAATCTGTTTTTAAAATAATCAAGTTATTGTCCCTCTCCAACTTGAGCACCATCAGAGAAACAAAATAACTGATGAGAGGAGCTTCATCTTACAAAGAAATGTTTCTGTTGACAGTGCTCTCGATTTTATCATAATTTCCATGATGCCCAGTATATTTTTAAAGCCCTAGTCTTCCATGTAACTTATATGAAAATTTCAGCTTTATGTAGTTTGAGTAAATTAGCCCCCTCTCTGCCCGAAAAAAAAAATGAAAACATGAGCCAACTACATCCCAACAGCTCAAAAAACACCAAGAAGCAAATGTGAGTGTTGAATTTCTTAGTTCATTTCTCACCTAAACTCAGGCAGTATTAACATTTTGTCATTGCACAGGTGATACTCACTTTCTAAGCAGAGCACTATCTCTCAAGGAGTGAATTAAAAGGATGACTCTGCATCCCAAATCACAGAGGTGTGCTACTTATTGAAATTTTCACACTTTAAAACCTCTCTGTGAGTGAAGTCAGCTGGCAAATGCTAGGGAAAAATAGTAACAAGAGGAGCTAACTACACATCTCTGGTCACAGCCCAGCAACTACAGGCAGACAACAAAAGACATAACTTATACCTAATAAAATAATAAACCTGGCCAGAAAGTGACTCAATCAACCCAAGCAATATCACCAAATATAATTGAGCCCGTCAATACAGTGGAAGCAGAGGACCAAATTAATTAGGTGACTGCACGTCCAGTGCTTTTGGGAATAAGTAATCACTTATTAAAGATCTGATGAGCCTTTTTTTGAAAGTGCTCTTTGGAGAAATGCTAAGACTTTCAAAAAAAAAGAAACCTGCTATGCCTCACATGTTTAAAATGGAAGAGGACTGGAAGTATAGTGTGGAATATAGGAAGAATAGTTTCTGAACAGGATGGTTTTCACATTTTTCATGTGGTGTCCTGTGGTTCTTTAAGTGTTTCTGCTATGTTACCTGACAGTTGGATAAAAAACTGGAAGAAATATAGAGCATCTTTGCCCAAATAATTTTTGTTCACTAAATAATTGGAAAGGCAATTTAACTTTAAATTGAGGACAAAATGAGAAAAGGGGGAGGGGGCATTTTTTTAATTCTTAAGTGTTTTTAAGAACGAAGGGGCTGTAGAATGCCTTTTTTTTTTTTTTTTTTAATAAGACAGCACATTTCAGGACTCCTGGTTTTATTTAATCAGTTCTTCAGTTAACAACCCCCAAGCTATTCTAAAAAACAGGATGATTCATCTGTTTCCACCCAGTACAATTTTATACATCGTTAGAAAACTAAAACCTCGTAAAATCCTAAGCAGCCCTGAAGAACTGCTACTGCAGAGTGACATGTTGATTGCATCAGCCTAGAAGGGCTACTTCTGAGCAATGCAAGCTTTAGCAGCTCAGGGAAACTACCAGAGTGTCAAAGAACATGTACATAACATACCAGCACCAAGCATGTTCACCCAACGCGTCGTAACAAACGTCTCCAGAATATCTGGAATCAAGGACGAGTCCGCAACTTCCAATATTTAAAAAAGCTGAAGCGCTGTTGTGCTGCTGTGTCCTGAGAAACACAGAAGCAATATCCCCTTCCCCAAATGAAGGGAAAGCACCAACAAGAAGTGCGCTGTTGATGCCTTAGGCTGACTATCACACTGCGCGCCACCGCATCACTGTGAACGTCACTCTCAGCGCTCTTCAGGGTGCCAGGCTACCGCCAGCACTCGCTCCTCGTGTGGGGCCGGCGACCTGCACAGACACAGAGGAACCTGCTGAGCCCTTCTGAGTCTGGCTGATCCTCGCCTTCCAAGTCCTACTAACGAAACGAACAAAATCTAAAATGGTTATTCTCATTTGCACCCACAGCACCTTTCAAATAGCCATGTTTAAACCAAAAGAAGCCCATTCAGACCACAGCAAAGGGGAGGTAGAAGGCGTGTGGCTTGCCCACAGTAACCAACAGGTTAGGATTGTCACAAACTTGGCAGCACACCATTAAATGCCTTCCGACCTTCCTCCTCCCGTTCAACACCCAAGCAGTGCACAACTGCTAAAAAAATGAAAAGAAAAAAAAAGGCCCTTTGCTCTGTGGTCTACAAAGCACGTGCTGTCTGCCCAGCAGACACTTCCTGAGGCTCCCGTGCCACATCTCTGCTGCCAGTGAGGTTGTGCCCAGTGCGCAGCTGAACAAGGAACTCGGGATTTGGCCACACAGGGTGGGGAAAATACCATGGCCAAACTGAAATGTGCAGTGACAACTTCCAGTGAAGAATGTGATGACAACACCTGCACAGTGCCCGCTGTGCTAGTGGCACAGTAACCAGGTCTGGGCACAGGGACACCAGCTATTTTATGTTCAGTTTCGAGATGCACTGCGTGGGTAGGACCCACACTATCACACTTCCTAGAGCTAGGAAGGAGATAGCTTTAGCTCACAGCTAAGGAATAACCACGCAATAATCCTGCTGGTGCTCCTCTCTTTCCCACAAAAGCAACAGCTCTCTTTCAGAAACTGTTCCTAAAGCTGCACTGTCCACAGCAGGTTTTGGCACAGAGAACCACGTGGCTTGGGTACAGGCAGCAGCTCTGAGACGCACAGCACCCAGAAATAAAAAAATCACACTCAAACAATACAACAAATACGTTTCAGAAATGCAGCACTTGAAAAAACATCTTCCTAGGATGTCTGACTTAAGAAAGCACTTTAAAAAGGGGCATAAATTACAGCAGTCACTCTGCTCCCAATGTTATCAGTGAGACCCAAATACATTAAAGCATGCAGCTGCCTATTGCCTCCAAAAGTCTCCTGCTTCACAAAGGCAGCAGAGACACCCTAACACACCATGAGCAGAACACATGTTAAAAGCTCAATCACATGAACTTTCCTGCACTTGCATAAGTGTATCTCAGTGAATGAAGGCAGCCGACGGGCTCATGACGGCCAAGTGAAGCACAAGCGTAAGGTACTGCACATTCAGGGTGTAAAGAGACACAGAGTTGCCTTGAAAACCATTTAACTCAGGTGTAGCACGGCCAGAGTATGAGCAGACTTCTACAGCACAATAAAACTGTACAAATTACTGATCCCACTCTCTGTAGGGACTAATTTTGCGAAGAGGTCAGGAGTTGCAACACGCCTAAAGGCAGCAGCTTTAAGCAGTAAACTATTTCATTTTCTCAGGCACTGAGCACTGTCATGTACTTGACTAAGAACACACCAAGAGCAGCCTGGGGGAAGACACTGAAAATGTGATATTGCCTGCTCTTTACCTGCCTCTCAATGCCAACTGATCCTCAATTAGGCTGCCACAGTCAGAACACATGAGCCACCCTGTCTGCTGGGTGTAACGTCAGTGGCACATAAAGAAGGATATTGTCAGTGGCCTAAACTCATTCCAGATCTAGCTGCAGGGAAGTTACGGCAGTGCAGATATGGATGCCCAATTTCAAACCATGTCCCACTTCCTCAGAGCTTTCTTGGATTATGCTTACAGCAACAGAAACTGCACTGTAAAACTGTATTACAACTTTGGTACACTGTATTAGCATATTTATTGAAGGTCTATGCCAGTTTGATTTCAGGTTTTTTGTAAGCATTTACTAACACATGTTTTAATTAGTACCTCATTGGTGTGTAGACAGTGATGTGACACACACCAAGAAGCATTTTCTGCATAAAGCAACATTACATGTACCATGATACAAACAGCTCTTCCCACCCTCGCTACCACAGACAAGGGCCAATGGACTGGCAGCGCATCACAGAAAGGCAATACTGTATTTAACTCCTCTTACTGCAAGTTTTCAGGGCACCATCAGGGAGGGGGAGGCACAGAAATGAGAGCCACAAGCAATCTCGGTAGCTCATTCTCCTCACCCTCAAAGCGTTAAAAGGAAAATACAATGTCAACATCAGCTCCTCCCTGCTGATGAAACTGGCTCCAGCGCATTTTACTTTCTGGCTCGGAGCCCTTACAAACCGTTACAAAAAGACAGAAGACAGACAAGACAGCTCAATATATTGACCACTTCCAATAACTAATTTGGGACACACTGGTTCATTTGTTTCTTCTATGAAGTGCTGCGGCCTCTTGGTGGAAAACCAACCCTGATATTTGGGGGGCATTAGAAGGAAAAAAGAAAAAAAAAAAAAAAGGGAGGGGGCAGCTAATAACAGATTTGCGTTTGAGGAAAGAGCCAACGCAAGCATCGGTACATATGAATACTGCCCACTCTCTTCCTCCGCGAGACACCGATTACATCTGCCAGACTAAAACCGTCTCCACGACTCGGGTCGCTCGGTGCCGGTCAGCGAGGACACTGCCAGGCGCCCCTCGCCGCCCGCCTGCCGCCCCTGCCCCGGCGCTGGCGCACATGCAGGCGGAGCGGGAGCCGGGCTGGGGAGCACAGGGCGGGCTGGGGCTCCTGCTCATCCTCCCTGCCACGGCAACAGCTCGGGCTGCGGGCGCGCCTTCCCAGCCCAGGCGCCGGCGGAGCATCACAACCGGCCACGCCAAGAAGCCGCCGCGAGCTTTCAATGATACATTTTTTAAAGACACTAAAAATCCCGCGATTAAAAAAACATATGCCGTTCCGTCTGAGTGACCTGAGTGGTATTGTCCACAACCACCTTTTCAGGGGCTGTTTTGTTGCAGCCGACACACACGCGCAGCGTGGACTCCGCGGGAGTCTCTCGATGCGGCCACAGCGGGGTCTGGCACGCCGCTCTACACGGCACGTTTCCGCGAAGCCGCGTTCCCCTGGCAGGGCAGAAGCCCCTCCGAGCCATCCCCACGGATTTTTCCAGCTCCCGCAGCACCGC